>JAVKOQ010000177.1:0-90000 GCA_031835245.1 Balamuthia mandrillaris | reverse complement strand
GTACTCTGCTTTTCATCACCTTCTCCACCGGCTTTCCTCCTCCCTTCGCTCTCTCTTTGTGTAAAAACAAAGAGGAGAATAACATGGTTGCCAGCCATGCGAAGGGAGAAGCGTGTCATGCTGAAGGTATGCTTGCTTTACAGGAAAAGAAACTTTTATTTTTATGTTCTTCAGCTATCTTTTATCAGTTCTCTTCTTTGGGTGTCGGCCATTGTGGCTATGAGAGCGGAGAGGAGAAGCATGAACCACGCGTTCTCCCCCGCTCTCACCTCCAACCCAAACTGGGTTCTCCCCATGTTATCCAAGCGGAGCCGTTTCAGCTTGCCCACTTCTTGGCTGCCTCTCATGATGGAGTTGCAGATCGTCAGCACGGAGGTGCCTTCCACCGTCAAGCTCGTTGTTGTTGTTGGCGGTGGTTGTTGACACTCAGCAGCTTCCTCCTCGCCCAGTTGTTGGATGCTTTTGCTCGGCTGCGAGTGCTGTGGAAAGTCTACTTGCCAGCGGCACGTTCCAAACGTGACTCGCGTTCCCTGAGAGGGAAGAAGAGACCGGTGGTATGAGAAAGAGAAGAAGAAGAAGAAGAAGAAGAAGAAGAAGAGGATTGAAGAAGAACAACAGCTGAAACCTCCTTACCGTAATGGTGGCTATCGGTTGGGCTGCCTGTAGCACTGTCCACGTCCAAGACGAGGCCACCATGCCGCTATTGCAAGCGGCGGCCATGAGCTGCCGGTTTTGAAGGTCCAGCAGCTCCAAAGTGGGCCAGCCGACGAGGTTCTTGGCCTTCAAGCTGAAGACCAGCGCCAGCGTTCCGTTCTGCTCCAGGTAGACCTCCTTCTTTCTGTAAAAGTTCAGCACGGCTTTGCTATCAATGACAAAGGAGAGGTCTGCCGGGGCGGTTGGGGGGAGGACATAACAGGCCTGCTGTTGCGCTGCCAGCGTCGCCTTGCCCTCCGACTCCTTGGCCTTGCCCGCCGACTCCTTCGCCTTGCGTTGCCCAAACATGTTTGCGAGCATTGTTGGAGGTGAGTGAAAGTTGTGTTCTTGTTGGATGTGGGGAAGAAGAAAGAGGACCATGTTTATAAACTGTTGGCAAATTGGAGAACTCCACAAGCCATCCTTTCCGGTGGAGGAGAGCTCTCCCCTGCTTTTTCCTGCGGACGGAGTTCTCTCCTTTCATTCTAGCTTACGTCAGTCGGTCAGCATTACCACCATCACGTGGGGTTGTCACCTATAGTGGTCCTCGAGGCTGAGTGTTGGTGCTGTTCTCACGAGGGATGAAACGCCAACACAACAACTTTGCTTTTTTTTTTACTCTCCATCCTATCCCTCCTCTTTGGCAAAAAGAAGGCCAGAAGATCTTCTTGTTGCCACCACTCGCGTGCACCCTACCACCACCACTGGCACTTGCCGCCACAAAGTCATCGTGCACTCATAGCTTGTGAAGAGAGGCAACAAATAAGATCTTTACAAAGAAGAAGAAGAAAAAGCAACATCTAGCAGCGCGTTAATGTTACTGCTGTTGCGGAGCAGCACTCGTGGCTTCCAGGATGAACGTCGTAACGACGGGTCGATGATCGGAGCCACAAGCCAGCCGTCCGACGTTCGTGCTGCTCGCGGGCGGCCAGCGCTCATCCGGGATGTTTGGTGGGTGCGCCCAACTGTCCTCCACAATCAGTTTGGAGCTCTTGAAAACGGGTTTCTGCAAAAGAGTTGAAGAGGAGGAGGGAGAGGAGGAGGAGGAGGAAGAAGAAGCCTCTTGGCCAGTTCTTCGTTCCTTTCGTTCCGTCTTTGTAGAGTTCCTTTCGTCCTCATCTTTGAACTCTTCATCATCGTCTTTGACTTGCTCCATCAGTACCCTCATTGTTTCTTTGGAGCAGTGCAAGTTTTGTCCTAACAACCACCTCATCACTCGTTTATTCCTCTTTCTTTCCTCCTCTTCTTCCTCTTCTTCCTCTGCTGCCTCTTCGTCCTTTTCACGCTGAGCCTCTTTCTTCAGATCAAAGTGTCGCAACCAGATAAAGTCCACTCCAACATCGTTGTCTTCATGGTTGCGATGTGTTACTCCTACTTCTCTTCCATGTCGCAACGCAAACGTTGATGAATAATTATTTGTCATTGTGGTTGTGGATGTTCTTGCTCTCGTTGTGATGGATGAGGTTGTGCCGTGATTGTTATTGTGGTTTTGTTTTGTCTTCTTTTTCCTATCCCCTAGAATAAGGTGTCGATAGACGCTATCTTCCTCTCCGCCGTTAAAATCTCCAGCTAAAATCACCGGAATGAGTGCTTCTTTTGCTTCTTGTGAAGATGAAGAAGACGTTGAAGGGGAGGAGAAAGAGAAGAAAGAGGGCAAGCTGCGATGGACGTAGTGGTCGATGTAGGCAGTCACTTTGCGAACTTGTTCAAGGCGCATTGCCACGTCGGCGTTGTGGTGAGGGAACGTTAAGTGAGTGTTCACCACCACGAAGCAACCGCCTGTCTGTTGTTTTTTTTAAAAGATGGAAAGAAGGGAATAAGAAAGAGAAAGTAAAATGGGAGAAAGTATGATCTGAACGAGAGAAGAGAGAAGAGAAGAGAGAAGCACAGAAGAGAAAGAACAAGAGAAACAGAAGAGAAAGAGCTAAGAGAGAAGCACAGAAAGAGAGAAAAAGAGACGGTAGCAGAGAACACGAGGAAAGAGAAAGAGAGAGAGAGAGAGAAAGAGAGACAAGAGAGAGAAAGAGAAAGAGAGAGAGAGAGAGAGAGAGAGAGGCGAGGAGAGACAGAATGGAACAGGGAGCAGAGAAGGCAGGGAAACATACTTCCACGCATTGAAACAGGACGAGAAGAGCCACGCGGTTGCCACAGTCACGAAACTCTATGGGGCGAGTGTCCAACACTCTCAGACTGGGTTTATGAGCGCCGCTCTGCTTTCGATAGAAAATGGCAAGCCCATCCGCCTTTTTGCCCGACCGCTTTGCTCTTTCTTCTGCAAAACTTTTTTTTTCAGATTGTTTTTCAGATTTTTCTTTTTGATTAGTGATTTCTGTAGAAGAGAAGAGAGAGAGAGGGAAGAGGAGCTCACCCCAGTTTCTCAAAGGTAGAAGAGTACAGCTGCATGAAGGGAGGATGGAACCAATACTCCTGCAGACAGACCACGTCCGCATCGATGGTCCTCAAGCTTGCCAGGCATTGCTCCTCGTGCCGCTTCCTCCAGCGAGCCTCGTCCCTGCTCTCCGTCTTGCCCCCCTCGATGATGTGGTAGCACGGCGCCAAGACGTTGAAGGTGGCCACCTTGACGCGTCTCTGCCAGGGACGCAGCAGCTGGGTTGCTGTCTTCATCTCTCTTGTCTTTCTTTCTGTCTTCTTTTTTTTACATTTATGCCGACATTTCATTTCTTGCGGACAACCATGTCGTCATGTAAAATGGGTCCCAGTTCGAAGCTCGCTGATAACATTGTGCTTCTTCTGCTGTAATGTGATATATTCACGTCGTCATGAAATTAAATTTTTTGCGGACAATCATGTCGTCATGTAAAATGGGTTCCCAGTTCGAAGCTCGCTAATGAGTCCTTTTTGCTTCTCAGTTGTTTCGTGTGCCAAGCCACTGCACCACGGCTTCATGCTTGTGTTCCCTGGCGGCGTTGAGCACGGACGTCTCGTTCCAAGGGCAACCGTTCGCTCGCAGCCATTGCAACACCTCCAAGCGCCCGTTCTCTGCTGCTCCAACGCAAGCGGCTTCACTCCATGGACAGCCTTGTTCTCTGGCCCATTTCAGAACTTTCAAGTGCCCTTTAGAAGCGGCCAAGTTGCAAACCTGCTCATCCCAAGGGCAACCGTGCTCTCGAAACCACTGAAGCACCTCCAGATCTCCGTGCTCAGCGACAGTGCCGCAAGTTGCTTCGTCGAAAGGACATCCTTGTTCTAGCAACCACTCGCGAACCTCCATGTTGTTTTTTCGGATGGCCGCCAACGCGAATGCCAACTCATCCCATGGGCATCCATTCTTTCTTAACCACTTGACCACGTTCAGCCGAACCGCGCCTGCAGCCGCAGCGCATGTCCAGTCTGTCCAGGGGAAGCCCTTCTCCTTGTGCAACCATTCCAAGATGTGCAGATGGCCATGCTCGGCTGCCTCCGTGAAAGGTGTTCCCTCTGCGTTATCGTCCCAAGTGCAGCCATTCTCCACCGCCCATTGCAACAGGTCCAAATGGCCTTGCACAGCGGCGTAGTTGCAAGTCAAGCCATTCCAAGGGCAGCCGTGCGCTCTTAACCATTGCAACATCTTCAGGTTGTTGGCATGGGCTGCTACAGCGCTCCTGAAGCCACTTCATCAGCTCCCAGTTGCCAGAGCAAACGCCCAGACTGGCCATGTCTTCATTCCAAGCGCATCCATGCTCATGCAGCCATTTGAGAACCTCCAAATGGCCGCCGTAGGCAGCTCGAACATCCTCTTTCTCGTGCCCACTGGAGCACTTCCAAGCTACCATAGAAAGCAGCATTCACTTCACCGCCGCTTCATTCTCTTCTTTGTTTAAAGTAAAGACAATATTGAAGGCCTTCTTATGGTAAGTTAGCGCCTCTTTTTTGATTTTTGATTGGTGGTTTGAAACTTTCAGTTACGAATCAAAGCATGAGCTCCAGGGCCGTCGACATTATCCTGGTTCGAATCCTGCTGTCTACATTTTTAAAAATTAAAAGTAACGCAGATCGAACCCCACCATCACGCTAAATTTTTTGATTTGCAAAAAAAATAGAAAAAGAAAGAAAGAAAAGAATGGAAACCGCTTCTCTTGTGCTTGTCTCGTTTACGGAAGGCTCCTTGTCCAACTCCAAGCTTGCCAAAGGTTTGTTCGTTTTTCCTTTTTGTTGTTGACTTGTTTCTCAACAACAACAAATGCAAACAAAAACAAAAAGATTAGTTTTGTTCTTGAAAAATGAGCTGTCCATCGGTCCAGCCGAGCTGTCCTTGTTCCAAGGTCTGGCCGACCTGCCGTGGATGCTCAAGCCGCTCATCTACTGCTACTGCCTGGCCGTCCCTCTGTGGGGCTTTCACCATCGTTCCTACCTCTGCCTCGCCAGCCTGTTGGCCGTTGCGTGCACGCTCTCGCTCTGCTTTGGGGCGGCAGCGACCCCGCTGCACGTCTTCTTGGCCCTCTTGGGGCGGTCGGCCGCTGCCGCTGTTATGGACCTGCTGATGGATGACTTGGTCGTGGCTCGCTTGAACAGGAGCACCCTGCAAGAGGTTCATGTTCTCCAGACGGCTTGTGCAGTTGGTAGTTATCTTCACTGCTTCTTGTTCTTCGTTTTTTGTTCTTTGTTTTTGTTCTTCTTCTTGTTCTTCTTCTTCTTCTTCTTCTTCTTCTTCTTCTTCTTCTTCGTCTTCTTCTTGTTCTTCTTCTTGTTCTTGTTCTTCTTCTTCTTCTTCTTCTTCTTCTTGTTCTTCTTCTTCTTCGTCTTCGTCTTCGTCTTCTTCTTCTTCTTCGTCTTCTTCTTCTTCTTCTTCTTCTTCGTCTTCTTCTTCTTGTTCTTCTTCTTGTTCTTCTTCTTCTTGTTGTTGTTGTTGTTGTTGTTGTTGTTGTTGTTGTTGTTGTTCTCTTCTTCTTCTTCTTCTTCTTCTTCTCTTTCTTTCTTTCTTCTTCTTCTTCTTCTTCTTCTTCTTCTTCTTCTTCTTCTTCTTCTTCTTCTTCTTCTTCTTCTTCTTCTTCTTCTTGTTCTCATCATCTTGTCGTTGGTTTTCTGTGTTGCTCTTGTGGTGAAAATATTAGCGGCCGCCTTGGGCAGTTTGTTCAGCTCTTACGGTTCGGGGTGGCTCTTTGCCCATCTTTCCCTTCGTTCCATAATGCTCATGGACCTCTTTCTAGCCGCTAGCACCCTATCTCTCGCTTTCTTTATCTCAGAGACGCCTTCTGCTTCATCTCCATCTTCGTCGTCTTGGACACTAATTTGGCAAGAAACCAAAGCTGTGTTCTCCTCCATTCTCTCTTCTTCCTCTCCTTCAACTTCTACCACGAGACAAGCAGCCCTCTTTATGATGCTCTGGATGAGTTTTCCAGCGGCTGCAACTGCCGTCATTGAAGTGGTAACGTTATTCCTTTTAACGTCTCCTCCGCTTGGTTTCTCGGCAGCGCAATTGGGAGACATGCAGTTTGCTGTTCGAGCTGCAAAACTTATAATGCTATGGCTATTTGGCTTTCGTGGATATGTGGCTCGTATGAAACCTCATACGATGCTTTTATCAGCGCTCTTTGTTTCTCTTTTGCTTCTACTTCCTTCTTTCTTCATCCTTTCCTCTTCTTCTTCTTCTTCTTCGATGATGGTGACGGCAGCTGTTGTTGGCCAAAGCTTATCCTCTTTGCTCATCTACCGAGCAGCTGTTTTGCTTAGCACTATCATCTGTAACAACAACAACAAAACAGAACGAAATGAGGAGGACGAGAACAACAACAACAATGAAAGCAAACGAATGTGGGTGATGTTGATGGCGATGATGAACGTGGCGGAAGACCTGATTCAGCCGTTATTGGTTTCAATAATACTCTGGTCTGGTGGAATCGAACGCATGGACGAAGGCAGCAAAGACTTGAACTTGAGTTTCGCTTCGTTGGCGCGGTTGTGGTTGAGCGTGATCGCCACGTTTGGTGTTCCTTTGTTCTGGCTTCTCCTTTGGCCATTTACTTTTCAGCGTCTCAACAGCACTAAGAAAAGTAGGTGAGGCCTGGCTATGCTCTTCCAACCAAGCGGCGAGATTGAAAGCGCCGTGACTATTGGTATTCTTTTTGTTAACTTTTTTGTGTTCA
Source organism: Balamuthia mandrillaris (assembly GCA_031835245.1). Classification (NCBI taxonomy): domain Eukaryota; phylum Discosea; order Longamoebia; family Balamuthiidae; genus Balamuthia; species Balamuthia mandrillaris. The sequence continues at coordinate 83,224 of JAVKOQ010000177.1, read as the reverse complement.
GCTGTGTTCTCCTCCCTTCTCTTCCCTTTTGTCTAATCTCTTACTTTCATCACAAGTAGGCAACAACAGAGGAAAGCCCTCCGAACGGAGTGAAGACTCAGAAGAATGGAAGAAAACAAAATCTTTGTTGTCGAATGGAACAAAAGGCCGAAAGAACCAAAAAGAAAACTCTTCGCAAACCTTTAGCTCATACCAAAACTGAGAAGGCAACGGCCTTCTTCTTCTTCTTCCTCTTCACATTCAGCTTAGTAGTATCCGGTGTTATCCTCGTACTCGGGCTCAGGGAAGCGGATGTTGGGGATCTCGTACTCGTAGTTCACGTCTGGCACCTTCACGTTGGGGATCTTCACGTGAGGCAACTTGATGTTCGCCATCTTGATGGTGGGCAGCTTGATCACAGGGCCGGCCACGGTGGGGATCTGAATGTTGGGCACCTGCACCTTCTCCAACTGCAAGTCCTCCAAGGTGATGACCTTGGCGGGGATGCTGGGGAGCTGGATGGGCTCCAGGCAGATGTCAGGGAACTTGATGGCGGGGAGCTTGATCTTGGGGAACTTGATCTCTGTTGTTTGGTTGTTGTTTCAGCAACAGCTCAACCACAACACGAAGAGGAACGAAGAACGAAGCAGAAGGATGAAGAAAAACCTCGAACAGGACGAAGAAGAAGGACAACAATGAAACAACAGAACAAAGCAAAGAATCAAGGAGGAGGAGAAGAATGGGAGTAAGAGAGAAGGGAGGGAAGGGTTACCAGGGATGTAGATCTTGGGGCCAGGCACGGTGGGGAGCTCCAAGGTGCCCATGGGGATCTCGGGGAAGTGCACATCGGGGACCTTCAAGTCACCAGGGCAGATCTTCCTCATCTTGATGTCCTCCAACACGATGTCCTCAAAGGACAGCTCGGGCATGCTGATGGTGTCCTCGTACTTGTCCCAGGTGACCTCGGGGGCGATGACATCCCCTCCGTAGGACACGTCTCCGCCATCGTAGGACACATCGCCTCCATCGTAAGACACATCACCGCCATCGTAAGTCACATCTCCTCCATCGTAGGAGACATCACCGCCATCGTAAGTCACGTCTCCTCCATCGTAGGACACATCACCGCCATCATAAGTCACGTCTCCTCCATCGTAGGAGACGTCTCCGCCGTCGTAGGTCACCTCTCCTCCGTCGTAGGAGACATCCCCGCCGTCGTAGGTCACATCATCGCCGTCATAGGAGACGTCCCCGCTGCCGTAGTTCACGCCCCTCCTGGTGGGAGCCGCAAAGGCCGCCGACACCAAGAGCAAGCCCAGAGCAATGCGCCACAAGAGTTTCATCCGTGTGTTAGTATCTGCAGCAGCAAAAAAGCCAAAGGTGGTCTTAGGTTGTTCGTTGGTTTGTTGGGTTGTTGGTTGTGGAGATGAACGAAGAGGGAGGAGTCCACCGTGGGTTTATATAGTTGGAAAGGAATGGATGATCGGAACGTGGTCGTGACAAACTTGTCGGGGGAGGGAAGGTGCTGCTGAGCGGTTTTCTTGCAGTTTGGCGGCTAGTTTTCCGTTGAGGCCTTTGCGCTCCTCCTCCTCCTCTTTGCTTTCAGCTCGTGAACTTGCAAGGTGTTCCATCCTGACTTTTCGATGGAACTTTACTTCGTCGTGGGGTTACCTCCTCCAACCGGTGCTTCTTGTTCAGCTTTTCTTCTCTCTCTCTCTCTTCTCTCTCTTCTCTCTCTTCTCTCTTCTCCCTCTTCTCCCTCTTCTCCCTCTTCTCTCTCTTCTCTCTCTTCTTCCTCTCTCTGTATGAAAAGAGAGAGAACGCAAAGAAACCAAAAGGAAGGGCTTGTTGTTCGACTTGAGCACCTCCAAGTGGCCGTTCCTGGCGGCCTGCGCGCAGGTGTGCTTGTCCCAGGGGCATCCTTGCTCTCTGGCCCATTGCAGCACCTCCAGCTGGCCGTTCATGGCGGCGTAGGCGCAGGTCTGCTCGTCCCAGGGACACCCCTGCTCTCGCAGCCAGCAAAGGACGTCCAGGTGGCCGTTCCTGGCAGCAAAGGCGGCGGTGAAGGCGCTCCAAGGGAACAATTCCGTATAATAGGCCGCCGTTTGCTGGCTGCTCTGCTGTTGTTGTTGCTGCTGCTGGCGCTCTCTGACCCACTTCAACACCTCCAGCTGGCCTTGCTCTGCCGCCCAGTTGCAGACGTGCACGGTCAGGAAGGGGGGCGGGTTGAACTGCAGGCCCCACCGCAGGAGGGAGACGGAGCCGCAGAGGGTCCGCCAGCAGAGGAATCTCCTGGGTCGGGCGGGGCTGCAGGCGAACCATCGCTTGCAGGTTCTGGCGGCCACGGATACCATACCCCGAGGCAGCATGCCTAGGATGTGGCACAACAGCTCGTCCGGCAGTGCATCGATGGTGGCCGTCGCCTCTTGCATTCTCCTCTTTTGCAGTAATGGTGGGATGCAATGGCAGCCAGGTAACTGGAATTGTGACGTGGTTATTTCTATTTTTGGGAAAGTATGGTGTCACAGTATGCCTCGAAAGGAAATTTTCGATCGGAATTTACCTTAAATGGATGCGATGATGTCACTTCTGGAAAGTGGTATATGACAAAGGAAGAAGATGGAAAGCCGAGGAGAGGAGAACGAAACAGCAACAACAACGGGGCCGCGAATGGAACCAAGGGAGAATGCAGGATCAGAAGAAAGGGAGGACTTGAAGGTATGCTTTTGTGCGGACTTGCATGGAAACGTACTTCACTACCAACGCTTGTTGCAATTTGCGTTTGAGGAGGAAAATTGGTTCGTTCTTTTAGCCTCATCTCTGTTGCATCCGCTTCACTCTCTCATCTTCCACTTCTTTCTTCTCTTCCATCATAAAGCGATGCTTTGCTGCTCGGTGGCGACCTGATGCCCAAACGCATGTCCTCTCCCGCCAAACAGCTCTCCTACTTCACCGACAACATTCTCCCTCTCTTCCTCCGCCACAAAAAGAAGCCGCAGCAGCACCTCTACTTGATCCTCGGCAACGCCGATGCCATCACGAACCTGGACGCTCTGCGTGAGCTCTCCTCGCAGCACGGCGCGTGCTTCCAGCTGCTGCACAGCCAGGTGGTGCCGCTCTGCGGCTCCGCCCGTTGGCGCCTGTTGGGCTACAGCCACATCCCCTTCAGCCCGCACCGGAGAAAGGACTGGGAGAAGGCGGACTTCTCGGAGGAGCCCTTCACTGGGTTTCGAAGGCGGAGGGCAGAGTACCGGTTGGAGGGGTGCTACGTGTCCAAAGGGGAGGACGTGCAGTTCAACGTGAATATAGACCTCGCAGAGCATTGTCAACAAAGTAATGTTCTTTTCTTCGTATTACTACTGTTCTTGTTCTTTTGCTGCTGCTGCTTGTTCTTGTTCTTCTTGTTCTTCTTTCTTCTTCTTCTTGTTCTTCTTCTTCTTCTTCTTCTTCTTCTTCTTCTTCTTCTTCTGCTGCTGCTGCTGCTCCTGCTGCTGCTGCTGCTGCTTGTTCTTGTTCTCGTTCTTCTTCTTCTTAGTCTTCTTCTTCTTCTTGTTCTTCTTCTTCTTACGTTTTGTTTCGGTTTAGCATCAATCTACAACGACCTTGAAGCCATTCTCCGTGCAGAAGAAGAACAACGACAAAACGACAAAGACGGCGACATCTACGCTAACCACATCTGGATGGTCCACACGCCTCCTTTCGATACCTCTTTAGACATTCTCAAAACGGGAGAGCACGTTGGCAGCGAAGCTCTCCTCCACTTTATCCAACAGAAGCAACCCTTGTTGACGCTTCATGGCCACATCCATGAAACCGTCTCCATGTCCAACGGACAGTTCTCTCAACGCATCGGCGAAAGAACACTCAGCATCAGCGTTGGGCACGAGTACCATCGACCGGAAGTGCGCTGCATCCTCTTTCACACGGGTAAAGTCGGGGAAGCGCAGCGGGTGAGTTTGCCCGTGAACAATGGCAACGAGAAAAGGCAGAAGAAGGATGAGTAGGAGCACGAAGATGAGGTCCTTCTTGTTATGAGCACGGCGACAGGCTGTTTGTTAATGTATGTATGTATTCAATATGTTTTGCTTTATTTTATCTTATTTTATCCTTGCTGCTATTGTCGACAAGAACGTAACGCAATAAAGAAAAAGAGGGCTCTAGGAGGAAACGGCACAGAGAAACAGATACTGAAGACGAGGCAGAGCACCGACAAGGAAAAACAACACCAATGCAGAGGGAAAGAAGTGAAGAGGAACAAACGACTCAACGGTACAATATAGAAGATGTGTTGCCAGCGGAGTTACTAAGCCATATCTTGCAAATGCTTCCTGAAGAGAGCGTGGCACCGGCCTCAAGGACCTGCCGCCGATGGTTCTCCTGCAGTCCGCCTTGCCTCCAAAAGAAACTCAGCTTGCGGTGGGCCTGCTCCTCCCTTCCAGCAATACAATGGGCCAGAGCAAACCGATGCCCGTGGAACCATTGGGTATGCGCCCACGCCGCAAGACACGGCCGGTTGGAAGTATTGCAGTGGGCCAGAGCAAACAGATGCCCTTGGAGCAGAGAGACTTGTAACAACGCTGCCGAGAATGGCCACTTGCATGTATTGCAGTGGGCCAGAGAGAACGGATGCCCTTGGGGCATAGATACTAGTGACAATGCTGCTAAGAAGGGCCATTTGGTGGTACTGCGGTGGGCCAGGGAGAACGGCTGTCCTTGGCATCACTGGACTTGCGCCTTTGCTGCCGAGAATGGCCATTTGCACGTGTTGCAGTGGGCCAGAGCAAACAGATGCCCTTGGAGCGAAGAGACCTGTAACAGCGCCGCCGAGAACGGCCATTTGCGCGTGCTGCAGTGGGCCAGAGAGAACGGCTGTCCTTGGAATCACGAGTTGATATGTGACCGTGCCTACATGAACGGCCATTTGGAGCTGTTGCAGTGGGCGAAAGACAATCGCCCAGAGAAAGCAAAACGAAAGTAGCAGCCGAAGATCGTACCACACGTTGGAAGCAGAGAGGCCAATTGGCCAGAGAGAACGAAAATGGAGAAAACAGAGAGAGAGAGAGAGAGAGAGAGAGAGAGAGGAACAACGAAAGAATGATAAAACAAATTATAATTTACCAATAAGACTAAACAATCGCAAAGAAGCAAAACTAAAAGAGAAGTTGTTGCAGCTTTGCAGGAGGGATACCAACCAGCTCTTCAACCGGCGGTAACTTGTGCGCCGCCAACAGGTCCGCAGCCAACGCCGCAACAGGATCACGTCCCAACGTGGCGATGGCCACCACTTTTCCTTCTCTCAAGTAATAAGCCACGAAAGAAAGCGAGGAGGAAGCAGCAGAGAGGTCTCCATCCACCAAAACGCGGTCAAAGGATGTGGCATGACCGCAGAAGCGAATGCTTTTGCCGTACTGGACCGTCCAGAAGAAAGGTATGGAGCGAAGAGGGGCGCTTCCTTCCGTCAACATGTTCTTGGCTGCAATGGAGCCGTGGTATTGAGCCGTTCCCCAATGCTCCACGCGAACTTCTTCAGCAGTGAGCCAGTATGGAAAACGAGCGATGTCGCCGCCGACGTATACGTCTGTTGCTGCTTTGAGATACTTTTGGAGAAGGTTAACCAGATAGAAAGAAGAGAAGAAGCAAGATGACGATTGACAGAACAAGAGGATAAAAGGTACATACCTCATCCGTGTGAATGCTACCATCGCGAGCAAATCTGACATCCTCTCTCTTAAACATGTCCGTAACAGGCACAACACCAGCTCCCACAACGCATACATCACACGCCACTGCTTCTTCCTTTCCTTCTTCATCCTCTACAACCACCGCTGCTATCTCTCCATCTTTGTTGCTAAACTCTTTCAACTTGCGCCTCGTTAGAAAGACTACTCCCTTCTCTTCATGCAATCTTTGCAAGGCAGCCCCAACTTCTGCTCCAAGGACTCTTTCGAAGGGAACCGTTTCCATTCCAACAACGGTAACGCTGCGCGCCTTGCTAACGATGCAAGAAGCCACTTCCATGCCGATAAAGGAGGAGCCAATGAGAACGACATTCTTGTCAGCGATGGAGTTGATGATGCGGTGAGAATCTTCCAGAGAGCGAAGCGTGTGGATGTTTTGGAGGTCGTGACCTGGTATCATTTCAAGACGACGTGGACTGAGAGAGAGAGAGAGAGAGAGAGAGAGAGAAGTAAGTAAAGAAGAAAGCAACTATAGAAGTTAAGCAAGAAATGAAGAGAAAGAATAACGCACTCAGCACCAGTTGCCACAAACAGCTTATCATAGACATACTCCTTTCCATTAGAAGCCCACAGTTTATGCGCCTCCACATCCACTTTCTCCACCTTCACTCCAAACAGGGTCTCTATCTCGTTCTTCTCGAAGTAATCTTCCTCCGATCGCAGTTTGATGCGCTCATGCTCGATGTTCATCGCCTTGCTGAGCTTCGGTCGGTCGTAAGGAGAGAGCGGCTCTCTGGAGAAGAACAGGATGCGGCCTGCAAACCCTTCTTTGCGTAAAGTCTCGGCACAAGTGAGCCCCGCTGCTCCGCCTCCCACAATAATAAACACTCTGTCATCTGGTTTCTTCTCCTTCTTCGTTTCTTCACAAGGAGAAGCAGAAGAACAAGAAGCAGAGAGAGGAGAGAAACGACCGGATTTAACGGAGGAAGGAGAGCCACGAACGTAAACAAGGTTTTGGTCCTGGTCCACACGAACGGAGAACGTCGAGATGTGGTCTAACCCTGGAAAGTCTTCAATGTCGCCGGTGGTGGTGTTGAAGCAGGCCCCATGCCAAGGACAACGAATGCGACCTTTAGACAGAGACTTTTTGAAAAGAAAGCGAAGAAACCCAGTGAGTGTACTAGAAGAGGAAGGAAAGAAAGAAAACAGAAGGGGGAAAAGCGACAAAGTGAAGGCAGATGCATGAAGAGCGACAAAGCTGAAAGAAGACAGAAGACAAAAGAAAGCAGGAAGAAGAAAGAAGAACTAGTGAATGGACAAGGACAAGGACAAGGACAAGGACAAGGACAAGGACAAGGACAAGGACAAGGACAAGGACAAGGACAAGGACAAGGACAAGGACAAGGACAAGGACAAGGACAAGGACAAGGACAAGGACAAGGACAAGGACAAGGACAAGGACAAGGACAAGGACAAGGACAAGGACAAGGACAAGGACAAGGACAAGGACAAGGACAAGGACAAGGACAAGGACAAGGACAAGGACAAGGACAAGGCAAGCAAGAGGGGATTCACAAATAGAAGAAACAGAAATGAAAAAGAACTCTAACATACGCCATTCTTGAGAGGGGCGCCGTAGTGAGTGCAACGGTTGCCAACAGCCTTGAACACCCCCTCCTCGTTGATGAGGAGCACTTTGCCACCAGCAAAATCAACTTCTTTCATCCTTATCATGAATAAACAAGAGTGAGATTTTGAAAAAAAAAACAAAGACCTGTTCGGTGCACGTACTGTCCATTTTCCAGGTCGGTGACTTTGGCGACCGCCTCCTCCACCTCCACGTCCGCTTGGTTGACGACTTCCATCTTCTTCTCTTCTCTTTTTCTTTTTCTTTTTTTGCTTTTAATATATTGTTGAAAAGGAATAGAACCTTCCGTTCTGTTCATACAATACTGTCCAAAAATCCAATGCGAAAAGCCGACTCTGCTTCCCATGGACCACTTTTTCCCCTCTTTGATTCCTCATCGAACATGTGTACTATAGCAGAAAACTTCGTTTTCGTTTTCTTTTTCTTTTCGTTTCAAGCACGAAGCGACCGCACCGTCCTTTGTTGGTGTTGCTTCTCCAAGTGTTGCCGGATCATCGGCTCATAGGCATTCAATGGCGGCACCACCGCTCCCACGATCTTCGCCTTGTCATCCCAGGTTCTCATCTTCAGCAGGACCTCGAACAAAGCGCTCTGCTCAAAGCTTTGGGCTTCTTGCTCGGTCATCGGGCCGCCTTGGTAGGAGAGCGTGGTTTGGCTGGCGGAGGACAGTTTCTTGAGGTATTCGGGATTCTTCCAACATAAGTATCTCTGTTTGGTTTCGTTGTAATGTTGTTTTAGGAAAAAGAAGAACGGAGAAAGAAGAAAGCAGATAGAAGGAGGAAGAAGAAGAAGAAGAAGAAGAAGAAGAAGAAGAAGAAGAAGAAGAAGAAGAAGAAGAAGAAGAAGAAGAAGAAGAAGAAGAACAAGAAGAAGAAGAAGAACAAAGAACAAGAAGAAGAAGAAGAAGAAGAAGAAGAACAAGAAGAAGAAGAAGAAGAAGAAGAACAAGAAGAAGAACAAGAAGAACAAGAAGAAGAACAAGAACAAGAACAAGAAGAACAAGAAGAAGAAGAAGAACAAGAAGAACAGAAGAACAAGAAGAAGAACAAGAACAAGAAGAACAAGAAGAACAAGAACAAGAACAAGAACAGAAGAACAAGAACAAGAACAAGAACAAGAACAAGAACAAGAACAAGAACAAGAACAAGAACAACAAGAATACCTTTGCCTGAACATGTCTCTCCACGATGAGCGCCACTCGCTCCGAGAAGCCAAGTTCTTGCAGGTAGAGCGCGCCCCACTTCTCGTGCAGTTGGGTTCCACAGTTTCCCATCTTTTGGTCTTCCAGCTGGCCGCCCACGTTCAGTTTCTCCCTCATGGACTCCGTAACGGGGCAAAAGTGTCCGATATCATGGAACAAGCTCCCCAATATGACTTCGTCATCTGCGCCTGTATTATTTTTTTTTTCCAAGAAGAAGAAAGAGAAGATGAGAAGAAGAAGAAGATGAGAAGAAGAAGAAGAAGAAGAACAAGAACAAGAAGAAGAACAAACAGAAAAAGAAGAGAGAGAGAAAAAAAGATGAGAAGGAGAAAAACCTGAATCTTTGGCGAATTTGGCGCACTGAAGGGCGTGCTCGAGTTGGCTGACGTCCTCCCCGATGTAATCTTGGAGAGAGGCCTCTGACAGAATGGCTCTCAGCTCCAGCAACACGCGCTCGACCTCTTGGTTGGCACCATTGTCTTCAACGGGTTGTTGTGTGGAGTTTTGCATCTCTCAGTTTTATCTTGAAGAACAAAAAAAACGTTAAGGAAGGAGAGAGAGAGAAGTGAGCAAGAACAAGAAGAAGAAAGAAGGCAAGTGTGTTCGGGGCGAAAAAAAAATATTCGATTCGAAAAAAGCTGATAAGGAGGGCGATGCCTTGGGTGCCGTCTTCCTTTTCTTTTTTATTCCATTTTTCTTTTCGGACGAAACGTAAAAACCACGTGAATTTCGATCGCAAACCCATTAAAACCCTTTAAAGGCGATTCGAGATTGATTAAAATGGTTAAAAAAAGGAAAATATTGCACCAATAAGGCCTTTTTGGTTTGATGAAACTGATCTATTTCTCTTAGTTCTTTCCAAAGTTAATCATTTGTAATTACATTATTTGTGCAATTGGGAGTAGTGAACAAAGAGGGGTAACAAAAAAAAATTTCCATCAACAAATAGTTATTTTGCATTTTATCCATTTTTAGAAGTTATAAATATACGTACATATTTGTTATGTTAGTGTAGATTATACAATGTCAGTTCAACGGGATGTATGCAGTTCTCTCTATATTTGCACAATTAGTTTGTTCTTTTGTTTGGTGTTATTCTTCTTCTTCTTTTTCTTCTTCTTGTTCTTCTTCCTCTTCTTGTTCTTTTTCTTTTCTTGTTCTTCTTCTTCTTGTTTTTCTTGATTCTTCTTCTTCTTCTTCTGCTTCTTCTTCTCTTCTTGTTCTTCTTGTTCTTCTTCTCCTTCTTGTTCTTCTTGTTCTTCTTCTTGTTCTTCTTCTTCTTCTTCCTCTTCTTTGTTCTTTTTCTTTTCTTCTTCTTCTTGTTCTTCTTGTTCTTCTTCTTCTTTTCACTTGCCTTTCTGTTACGTCACCATCATTCATTTTTTAAATATAAGAAGGCACCAAACAACAGATGCAAAGAAAAAGGTTTTTTTTTATTGCCGGTCAGGAACGAGCCACCACAAAAGGAACAACAATACCAGCAGAACGGTGAAATACTTTTGGTAATGAGCTGCAATGGACCACCCGCTCTCTCCCGGTTGCTGCTGTGCCGCATCGGCGTTTGTCTGAGCATTGTCAATGAGGTCATCGTCATAAGGATGGCCTTGCTCTCTCAACCACCGGAGCACTTCTCGTCGTCCGCCGGAAACAGCCCTTTGTGCCACTTCCTCCACATCCCAAGTGCAACCCTTCGCCATCAACCACTGGAGCACATGCATGTGTCCGCGTTCTGCTGCAACGCCGCATAGCTTCTCATCCAAGCGAACACCTTGCGCGCTTGCGAGCCACTTCAAGCATGCCAGCTGCCCATATTTTGCCGCTTCATGCGACAGCTCCTCTACCAACCGATGATGATTCGATTTCCACACCATTTGTCCTGGTTTATCGCTCATATGAACCGTTATCAACCACTGCAGCGTGTGTGGCTGCCCGTTCTTCGTTGCCAACAACAAAACTCGATCTTTGTCCAACGAACATCCTTTGGCAAGCGCCCATCGCAGCACCTTCCAATGCCCATGTCTGGCTGCCTCGTTGCAGACTTGCGCATTCCAAGGACATGGTCCTTGTACTCCTTTTTCTCCTTGTCGAAGCCATTGAAGCGCCTTCAAGTTACCACGGGCTACAGCGGCCGCGGTCAAACTCTCATCGAAGGGACACCCATTCTGAAGAGCCCACTTCAGCAGAGTGAGGTTGGCGCAGACGGATGTTTTGGATAGTTGACATTGATGAGAATAACTGGAATGCGAGGAAGAAGGTCGACAGTAGAACCATCGTTTGCAGGTTCGTGCGGCGAGGGCGGCCGTGCCTTCGTCGGGAAGCAAGGAAAAGATGTGGCAGATGAGCTCAGGAGGGAGTAACTCTTCAATCAAGCATTGAGAGGCGCAGCCTCGTTGAAGGTTGGCGCTGGTTGTGGGACGCTTTCTCCCGCTTCGCTTCTTCCTCATCATTGCGCGCGAACAAAGCAGCGACACTGGTTGGTGGTCGAAGTGAATCAGTCAAACTGAAGCAAAGAAAACAAAGGTAAGCCTGGAGCGGTGACGCAGCGAGCGGCTTCAGGAAGCAGAAGTAAACTTCCTCCTGGCAGCATTACTTTGAATCTCTTCCAATCAAAATTCAAAGATTAATTTTGTCGACATACCATGTTTACTGAAAGTTTCAAACCACCAATCAAAAATCAAATAACTTGCCATAAAAAGGCCTTTGTCGCGAGATCTTGCATGTCTACAAAACAAAAAATTGTCCGGATCTTTAACATCGACAAAAATTCATTGCCCATCAGCTGTGTGGTCCTCTCATCTCAACAGAGAATTAAAAAAAAAGAACTGATTCTCGCTGCTGCGGCTCATGGTTCAAGCTTGTACCCCATGGGGTGGTGTAGATTACTTACCGAGCTCATGCAACAGCAGGAACAGCTGGATTTGAGTGATAGTCGCTCTGCCCATAATACCCGTTTTCAAGTGCAGGTAACGCGAGCCCGTTTTCTCTTATGGGAGTTCCCTTTTTCTTCGCCTTTTCTTCATTTATTCATTCACTTGTTTTAGAAAAAGGTATCCGGCAAAGTCTGTTCTGGATAGAGCCCGGAAGGAGGAAGTACCAAAACCAAGCAACACGGCAGGAAAGAGAGGGACGAAAGGAAAGAGAAGGTCTAATGGCGCAGCCCTGATTGGACACGGCAAGATAGCTTCGTATGCTTCCCAAATTCATAGAAAGGGTGGAAAGGGCAATGAGATTTTATGTTGGCACAACTTCAGCGTTGGCACTTGTGAAGCAAAGTTCGGGATGGAAAAGCACTACAGCACTTTGAAAGGAAAGAATAATCCAACCGCACCGCAAAGAAGCTTCGCCGTATTTTTTCCTTTCAAGGTGCTGCAGTCCTTCATCGAGGGGTTTTACTTATTGCAGTCATTGCACCGCAAGAAGCTGCGGCCGTATTCTTGTCTCTCTCTCTCTCTCTCTCACTCTCTCTCTCTCTCTCTCTCTCTCTCTCTCTCTCTCTTCTCGCTTCGAACTCTTCCTCTCTCTGGCGCTCTTCCAATCCGCAATCAAAAGAGCACTAGAAGTTATCCAATTTCTACATGAGGGGCTACCCTTTATTTTTTTCCTGCTGGCGCAGCGTTTGCCCGCGGCATAAAAACTGAGGTCCAAGCTTTTGTAGAAATTGGACCTCCTCAAATTAATTAAGGTGGAGCACAAAGGAGGGCATAACATCCGCCTTTGAGGTTTAGGCGAATAGAAACACCAAAAACTTGGTTGATTTGTGCTTCGTTGAGGAACACCTCTTTGGCGCTACCGAAGATTAATTTATGAAGGTCGTGATCCAAGCGAACAGCACACTTGATAGGAAGTGGCTTTGGCTTGACTGAAACCAAAGGCAACAACTTTGGAAGAAGGAGCTCCTGAAACATGCGTAAAAGTACAGAATTGGGAATGATGGCGAACTCTCCATACCACAAAGGGAAAGAGGCGTTTATGGGGATAGAAAAAACAAAGTGTTGTTCGCAAATCTGTTTCTCGCGCGTGAAAACAGCTTTCTCTTCTTTCTTTTCCTCCTTCACCTCGTGCAGCTCCATTTTTTTCCTGAGAATAATTTTGTAGACCCCTCCTTTTTTTCTAAAAAGGGAAGGTGTCGACGCTTATCCAACATCTACAAACCCCGTTTCCATGGCAATTATTTTCTAGTGGAATGATCTTGTCGATCTGATATTTTTGTCGACAAGCAACTTCGGCCCAAAAGAGTAGCACAAGAGAAAAAAAGAGTAGCAGGAGCAGCACTTCCAGAAAGTCAAAAAAAAAAAACATGTCCTGCGCTACTTTTTCTCTACTCGATTCCCTTGTTGTTTGTTTGGTAAAAAAGCGTAGCTGAGGAAGGAGGAAACAAGAAGTAGTGGACAAAGGAGATGACGGATCACCATGAGGCGTTCGAAGGGCTGTTGAACCAGATCAGCGAGCTGGAAAAAGCGCAGCGACAGGAGGAGGTGAAGCTGTTCGAGGAGAAACAGAAGCACGCGCATACGCAGCAAGAGTTGAAGAAAGGTTTGTTAGTCACTACACTTTCTTTTCTTCTATCTTCTTGCTTCTGTAGCTTCTTCTTCTCTTCTCCCTTCCTTTGTCCTCTTTTTTGTTTTGCCTTTTTTTTTTTGATGTAGACATCAACGAACAGCGGAACAGTTGGCAGAGAGTTGGAAGCAAAAATATTTAGAGCTGAAAGAGACCTTGTCCCAAACGGAGACCAAGTTGGTTACCGAACAAAAGGCCAACGTGCAGTTGAAAGGCGCCCTCAAGTTAGCCAAACAAGAAAACCAGCTGCTTCGTGAACATGACGAGAAGCAAACTGCTGAATTCAAACAAAAGCGGTACTTTCTCTCTCTCTCTCTCTCTCTCTCTGTTTCTTGTAGCCTTCTTTCATTACACGGTCGACGCTTATCAACATAACATACATACAGAGAAGAGTTTCTGAACGTTATGAAGAACACTAACGATAACATCCGTGAGCTTCACTCCCTGTACAAGAAAAAGTCGGTTGTGAAGAGATTAGAACAAGCCGTGCAAGAAGTCGAGCAACTCAAAGAAGAGCGTACGTAAAGCCTTACCAAACAGCAAATACATATTAAACAACAACAAGAGAATCTAAAGGAACATTCGTACATCACTTGCAAACCAAACAGTCGGAGAACTGAGAGATGGAAATAAAACGAATGCTGACCTAATCAAAGAGCTGCAAAGACTAAAGACTGAACTTGGCGAGACACAGCAACAAAAAGACCAGCTCAGCCAACGACTGATGGACGTGCTCCAGGAGAGATTGGACGTCGTGTCTTCCACCATCGATGAGGATGTGTCTTCGGGAGAAGACACTAGTCATGCAGATACAGTGACACTTGTAATGTATTCTTTCTTTTTCTTTGTTTATTTATTTTTGCTTCTAATGTATTAACAAAACAATAGGAAATGAAAGAAATGAAAGACGAAGAGATAGGGCAAGAGAAACAAACACAAATCGAAGCATGCCAACAAGAAGCGCTGAGAAAGAGAATTGTGGAGTTGGAAGCTGCCATCGAAGAGCACAAGTCGGTCCATGAAAGCACGATCAAAGAGTTTCATGACTTGGACGAGTACCTATCTTTCTTTTTTTTTTCCCCCTTTATTTTGATTCCTTCTTTTCTTCCTTATCGTGCTATGTTCCTTCACAATACTGATTGCTTTAAAAAAAGATATGCGCAAACTCTCACGAGTAATTTGGAGGAACTGCAAGCAGCTTATGACGCTCTCCAAGAACAAATGAATGCCCAGGTTTCTTTTCTTTTTTTCTCTCTCTCTCTCTCTCTCTCTCCTTTGCTTTATCCCAAAACTCACTTGCAACTCCCAAAAGGAGTGCCCCCAATGCGGATTTATACTGCACCCAACGGAACAACTGCCAGGGTCACCCTCACTGCAACCCGAAGAAAAAGAAGGAGCAGAACCCGCGTAAAAACCCGTTGCGAACCGCTGTTAAGGAAATGGTTTTTTTATTCATCACGGGAAATTTCATTACTAATTAATTGCAATTATCCATTCGTTCTAAATCTCCGGTTAACTTAAAGAGGAAATCTTCCATCAAAATTTCCCTAAAATAGAGTACCGGAGATAATTAAATCCAATCAAAAAACACCCGAGGTCGGTAGATTTTTTGGTTTGAGGGTGGTTTATCTGGTTTGGACCAAAAAAGAAGAAAGAAGACAGACACAAGTCTCTCTGCTTTGCCCCCTCCCTCAGTGTGACTTGGTTTATTGTTTTTATGTTTTTGTTGTTGCGGTAAATGGTGCTTTGATGGCGGTGCGGTACCTCAGCCTTTACTTCATTCTTTTATTTTGTATATTGTGTACGTTCTCCTCTCTCTTCTCTTCTCTTTCTCTCTCTCTCTCTCTTCTCTTCTCTTTCTCTCTCTCTCTCTCTCTCTCTCTCTCCCTCTCTTAAAAAAATAAAAAATAGGTACTTCGGGGGAAGAAGAAAACGTACCCTTTCTTGTACCGTTTGGTACGCCTGTATTCACGAGGGTGCCTCCTGTTTCTGGTGCTGCTTCTGTACGTCCTTCCTTTTAGTTGTTGCCCACATTAAAAAAATAGTCTGGTTGTTTGACGATGGCCACTACCCTTTTTATTTCCTGCCAGGAAACGGTTCTTCATGACACGGTGGGGGCCAGGGTTTTCGCTGTCGCTGTTCCTCCTCATGACACAGGTTTGTTGTTCTGTTCCTCTTCTTCTTTCGGTTTTTACGGCAGCTGCCTCTGTTACTGTTCTGGTTATGGCGGTTGTGGTTGTTCTTCTCTTTCTGGCCTTCCTCCTTGTATATCTGCTTGCTGTTGTTGTTGTTGTTGTTGTTGTTGTTGTTATTCTCTGTACTACTTTTGCTTGTTCTTCTTCATCTTCTCCTCCTCGTTCTAGTTCTAGTTCTTGTTCTTCTACTACTACTTGTTCGTCTTCTGCTTCGTTGAATTTTTTATCACTAAGCTTTGACCCTTCGTCCACTGGTTAGGCGGAAGAGGGGATGTCCGCCTCTTTAGAGAAACTTCCTCACAAAACCACTTCAATTCCTATTGGACCCTTCGCTCGACCCGCCATGAGGAAGACGATAGCGAGAGTGATGTGACTATCTTTGGGAGTTGCTTGATACACTTTTATGCCACCGCCACCTCTTCCTTTGCCAATTTGAATGAGTCCTTTGGTGAAATAGAGGAGTTTAGCTTTCAGGAATCAAACGGGAAAGATGTAACCATTTTAGCAACTCCTTTATCTCCTTCAGAGGAACAACAAGGTTCGTTCTCCTCTCTTCACTGCGTTTTCTCTTCTTCCCTCCTCCTCCTTTATTTTCTACGCGAAATAACACTCTCGTAAACAGCGGGAGTTGGCTGCTTTCTATTTATAGTGTTGGGTGATGACTTTGTTCCAATTGGAATGAAGACGACATGTTCCGAACAATTTTTCAATGTTTCGGATTGCTTTGGTATTCACTTTCTCTCTTCTTAATGTTCTTATTCATCTCCTTCTTGCTCTCCTTCATTCTCTGTATTCTTTCTTTTGAATTTTTTAGATTATTTTTCCTTAGGCTAACGTACCTTTCAAACCAATACAGCTTTTAAAGAACATGACCAACAAAACTTCCCCGTGATAGGGGTTCACTCGGACGCACGACAGTCGTTAACGCTACTCCAAATCCAAAACGATTTCACTGCATTCGACAAAGATACTTTTCAACTACCAACGGCTGAGCATAGATATTCTTTTGCTTCTGTCGGTAACGTTGCCCTTTCTTTCTATGCTCTTCAATTTTCTTCTGTTTGCTCTTCGCTAAACTTTCTGATGCTATTTGTATTTCAAAGACGTCAACAAAGATTCTGCTGAAGACATTCTTCTTTTTATGGACGTGAACCAAACCCTCTTTCTCGGCTCCATTCTTCTCAACTCCAACAAAACATCACTTCCAGGGATTCCCTCTTTACGTCCTCTCAGCAACGACGATCCCTCTTCTTCCATTTGGAAATACGGCGTTAACTGGACAGCAATCAAAAAACTTTTTGTTGGACCGGATTTGGACGAGGATGGTATCCCTGAATTGTTACTTCTTGTCTATAACGCATTTACAGGAGTGAATTTGGCGGTTTGTTCGGTGGATTCGCTTCTGAACGTTAAGTATACTTCGATGATTCCCATTGCATCGGCTTCATCGATGTCAGAAAGAGCCTTGACTGATTCGATAGGGTAATTTTGTTCATTTTAGCCCTCTCTTTTTCGCATTTCGTAACGTTTTTCTTGGATGAATAGTTTCCCATTTGGGGCTTTTGTCAATGGGACATTCCCCTTTACCTTCTTGCTACCACGAAAAAGTACTCTTTCTCTCTTTCTCATGTTACTCTTAGCTTTCTTTTCTTTCGACATAATGATGCTAACCAAACAATCCCTACAACGGTAATGCAGGCACAACGGAATCAGCTTTCCCAGGGTTAGCCCTCATTACGCTAGGTCTCCCAACAGTCTACTTTCCAACTCCCTTTCGTCACTTGGACTCCTCCGAATGGGCCCCCGGCAACCCGGAGCTCCTCTTCCAATTCTCCATAGCTAAAACGGGTCCTTTGGAGGCTTTTGTTCGCCTTTCTTTTCAACAAATAGAAAACGAAACTGAAAATGAAAAAAAACACGACGACGGAGACGATGAAGATGAAGGAGAGAAAGCAATAATGGGAGTCGATTGGAACTTTGTGCCTCCTTCGGCCATCAACGAGCCTATTCTCTTTGCGGCGGATGAAAACGAGAAGCAAGTCCAAATAGCTCTCTACAGAGCAGACGTGAAACACGGAACGAAAGCAACAAAAATCGACATGGAAATAGAAACAGAAACGCTGCAAGAACTTCAAAACTGTGACGAAAACGAGTCTACAACGAGAACTAATTCAAAGGGAAAGGGGTATGAAAGGAAGATACTTGGAACGAAGACAAGACGAGGAGACGACTCAGACAAGGAAAAACCAAAGCTGAAAAAGTTATACATCAGTTTGAGAGACGTTAACAACGCAGTTATCAACTCTTCTTCGACTCATTCCAATACTCTCATAACCTTCTTCTCCGCTCCCATCTATGACGATGACGACGACGACACGCTCGATGGAACGGACGGCGATGGAAGCGACCAAGTAAACGACAACGGAAACGACGGCGAGAGCAAAACCGACAAAGACGAGTCGAAGATTGGCGTCATCGTTGGGCCAACGATTGGAGGCTTCATCGCCGTCATTCTCTTTGTGGGACTGGTTTGGTTGGTTGTGATCTTTTGGAAGAAGAAGCAGCAGCAAAGGAAGAGGAACAAGGCCAAAGTGAAGGCGAGCGATCAGGAGGAAGACGACGGAGAAAACAACGGCCATCTAGAAACGGATGAAGAGCGGGGCATGCCGACAGCTTCTCCCAACCTGGTGGTTCGGCTGGGAGCGCGATCCACGAATGGATAAATAGCGCCGCACGCACAGGGCTTGCATGAAAGACAAACGAAACGAACGCAGCAGCGCGCGCGAACAACCCTTGGCCAAAGAGAGCGAGAGCAGCAAACGATAATCGTGCTGCTTTTTCTTCTTTTGCCCGCTCTTCTTTCCTCACCGCAGCAAACGAGAGCAAAGGACAAGAAAGCACCTACAAGGCCGAACTTCTTCCACCTAAGCGTTTTCGTCCAGTGACAAACTGGAAAAAAATGTGGAAGGGCCAAGCAGCTGCACGTTATCCAACGGACTTTAGCGACGACGAGCATGCATTCCTGCAGGAAGCGATAGGCTCGAAGCCAACGAATGCTCTTTCCTTCCGAGAGAGAGAGAGAGAGAGAGAGAGAGAAACGAATCTCTTTTGTTAATGAATTGCTTTTCTGCCAATGGAAAATCAAAAGGCTTGTCGACGAATAAAACGATTGGTTGATTTAAACTTTTATAGACTCCACCGCAAAACGACGGCGAACCCACAGAAAAAAGTGGGTTTTTGGTAGGTGTGACCGCACCAACCTCCCAGCTGTGAGCGTCTTGCGCCCCCCGCTCAAGTGTTTCTCGGGTGGTGCTTCGGCTATTCCTCAAGTTCGTGCTGACATCTCTTTTTGCTTCAAAGAACAACTTACCAAAAAGAACAAACAGCAAACAAAACATTTAAGTCTCTCCGAAACAACACTGTTGCAGTTGAAACGAAAAAGACAAACGAAACGGCTTAAACATGGGTTTGGACAAGACATTACTGAAGAAGAAAGGCCAGCCCGACGCTGAGAGGGGGCACTACCATGAAATAGGGCAGAGAAAGAAGGGACTGAGCAGCACCTTCTACTGCTTCATCGTCTACTTTGGGCTTCTTCTCCTGGTTAGCTTCTGCTTTCTCTCTCTCTCTCTCTTTTTTTCTCTCTTCTCTTTTCGCCTCAACTCTCTGCTCACCAAAAAATAAATAAATAAGATGGCAGCTTTGACGAACATTGGGTTGCATCTGGCCATTCAGCTGGTGGCCAGCAAGAGCGGCCATCCCTTGATCCTCCCGCTGCTCAACTACGTGGCTGCTGCTGCCAGCATCTCCTTGTTCGTGCTCGTCAGCGTTTGCCTCGCCAGGAAATCAGGGTCTGGCTTTCTTGTGGTAAATTATCTCTTCTTCCTCCCTCTTTCTTTCTCCCTATTCCTTCTTGCTTCTTGGTTAACGATGAGTTTTTGAATCCACAAGGTGATGTTCATGGCCGTTTGTGTGCTCTTCTTGACTCTGAGCGTGACCACCCTGACCTCCCTTCACGTCGGCAAAGTCATTCACGAATGCCCTCATCATCTTCATCACAACAACAACAAACATCACAACACCAACTCCAACATTCATCACCCTCATCTCCCTCCTCATCCTCACAAGCCTCATCACAACAAACACAACAACGACTTCCTCCCCATCAAAGTCGAACAAGGACAAGGAGAAGAAGAGGCAGAAGGAAATGGAATTCTCTCCACTTCTTTCTTCCGTCTTGAAACAATCGTTAAACTTAACAACAAACATCATAACAAACATCATCTTAACGACAACAACAAGAACAAACATGAGCACGAATACCTGGTGAGAGCTGGGTGTTGGCAAATGTCGTGGTCGCAGCACATGATGTTGACGGCCTCGTTGGGCGCGTTGGCGATGATGGCCGTCAGCACTATTGGCCTCTTGTTGATTGGCAGTTTAGCTGCTCTTCAATTGCTACCCTACGAAGAGCAGGAAGAACAAGAGGAAGATGACGAAGAAGAAGGAGTAATGGCCGGAAGGAGAAACAAGGATGGATACGAGTTGTTGTTGACTTCCGATAGCTCGTAAGAGTGAAAGAGAGAAAATGCAAATAAAATGAAAACGTTTATAACGTTTTTGTTTACCAGAAAAAAAAACGAGTGGTGCTACGAGGATGAAGAAAGAAATCTTTTGATTTTTGTCCAAAGCACTTTGTTGATTTCGAAGATGAAACCCAACGCATGCATCTGTTGGTTGATGAAACAACCAAATGATAGCGTTAAGAAACAGGCAAAAATAAAGAAAGCAAATGCTAAATGAAAGAAAAAGACACAGACCTCTATTAAGGAATTGTCTGAGAGCCGCATCTTATGTCCGGTGGCGAGCGGCTTTCCGTTCACGAAAAGGGGACGTCGTCCGATGTTACGGATGTAAAAGTTTCCATCTCGTTTCAGTTTTATTGTTGCCTGTTCTCGTTGTTTGTAAGTAGTTTTGTTGAGGGAGAGGGAGAGGGAGAGGGAGAGGGAGAGGGAGAGGGAGAGGGAGAGGGAGAGGGAGGAGAGGGAGAGAGGGAGAGGGAGAGGGAGAGAGGGAGGGAGAGGGAGAGGAGAGGGAGAGGGAGAGGGAGGGAGAGGGAGAGGGAGAGGGGAGAGAGGGAGAGGGAGAGGGAGAGGGAGAGGGAGAGGGAGAGGGAGAGCAGAACCTGTTGACGAGAAATCTTTGTAGCATTTCCTTCCAAACTTACATCAACATCAACAATATTATCTTTTGTTGCTCTTCCAATTAAAACCTGTTTATGTGTTCAACGAAAGAAATGAGCTCGAAAAAAGAAAAGAAAAAATATGAGGAAATTGCCAACCTCTTTGCTTTGCATTTCATACCGAAGAGACTTGCCACGAAAGACTGCCAAAACTTTGTTGCTTCGTATCTTTTCTTTGGCCATCTCTTCTTCGTATTTCAATGTATTCAGTTGAACCCATTTCATCGCTTTGTCATATTCTTTTGGTATTTTAATACATTTTTAAAATAAAACGGAAGAAAAAAGGAAAAAAGCAAGAAACAAAAACTGACCTTTCTTTCTTTGCTTCAATGAAATCTGGTCAGTAGCATTACTTGTACTGAAACAAACGTTTTATGTCAGTTTATCGTAGAGAGAGAGAGAGAGAGAGAGAGAGAGAGGAGAAACAAGTACGTTGGGCCTTTGTTCAACAACTCCTCTTCCATCTCCGAAAAGTCCACATTAAACACCGCTTTATGTGTTGTTGTCATCAGTTGTCACGCAAAACAATAAAGAAAACAAACACCAGAAAAACACAAACCAAACAGAACAACACAAAACAACAACAAAAAAGAAGACATACCAGAGGTAGATTGTTGTTTAGCAGCATTTTGAGTTGGATCGCCAGTTTCAAGAGTGCCATGTCGTTTCATGCGATAGTAATGAGCTTCTAAGCTTTTGGCTGTTCGAGAGGAATGAAACATTGGTCTGTTGCGTTCCAATACTTTTTGAAAGCTGCTAAAGTGTATCCCATGTACCTTTTTGTAGTTTTGCAAGGTTCAGTTTCAAAAAAAAGGTAATGAAAAAGCTGTTACAGGACAATGAGAGAAAGTGAAAGGAGAGAGAGAGAGAGAGAGAGAGAGAGAGAGAGAGAGAGAGAGAGAGAGAGCAAATGGGTACTTCGTTACGAAGAACACTCTCTTCGATTTCACTCCATAAAACTCTTCGGTTGACGGATGGTTGCTTGGCCATTTCTTGTGCTGCTTTTCTGTTATTGTATGTTTTTTTTTTGTTATTAATCGAAGAAGAAGAAGAAGAAGAAGAAGAAGAAGAAAAAGAAAAAGAAGAACAAAGAAGAATCAAGAAGAACAGAGAGAAGAAGAACGAAGAAAGAAGAAGAAGAACAAGAACAGAAAAGAAGTGAAGAAGAATGATCGTACGAAGCAGTATCAGGGTCATAGAGCAACGCAAGCCATCGTTCCTGTATTTGCGCCGCCGAAAACTTTTGGGAGAAGCGAACAGTCTCCGCAATCTTCTCAAAGGAGACAGCCCCCTGCACAGAGTCCTTAAGGAGGATGTCATCTTGCGGGAGCCACCGCCGAAAGTTCTCCGCGCCCAACACGTCGTCCTGTGCTGTGGCCCGCTTGCGTTTTCTTTGCTGCTGCTGCTGTTGTTGTTGTTGCGCAGCGGAAGGAGTGAGCGAAGGAGGAGGAGAAGGAGAAGCAGCAGTAGCAAGAGCAGAAGTAGAAGAAGAAGGAAGAGAAGAAGGAGAAGACGAGGATAGGGATTGAAAAGTGGAGGAAGCGCCCTTCCAAAAGGGACTCGCGATGGAGGAGGAGGAAGAAACGGCAGAAGAAGAAGAAGAGGCAGAAGGAGGCGGAGGGAGAAAGGTTGGGAGCGGATGTTGTGCTCGCGGTTGTGGCTGTGGCTGTGGCTGTGGCTGTGGTTGTGGTTGTGGCTGTGGCTGTGGTTGTGGTTGTTGTGGAGGAGCGGTAGTGGCAGCATCAAGGCGTAAAGCGGGAGCGGTAGTGGCAGCATCAAGGCGTAAAGCGGGGGCGGTGGAGGAGAACGAAGGGGAAGCGGCGGCCGCAGAAGAGGAAGAGGAGGAAGAAGCGGAGAAGTAAAAGGAGGTGCCAACAGAAGAGGAGGTGGACGCGGCAGAACTATCAGAAGAAGAAGCAGAAGAAGCAGAAGCAGGAGAGGACATCAGTGCTGCTGCTGAAGGCGATGTTGTTGGCCTGGGCGGCGGAGCAGCAGAGGAGTGCGAGGGAGGGAATTGAAAATTGACAACGGCCGCGGGTCTTGTTGTGGGAGTGATTGTGGTTGTTGCTGGTGCTGGTGTTGTTGGAGAGGCGATGCCAGCGACATGTCCTCCTCCTCCTGCTTGGTGGGGTTGTGTTGTTGTTGTCGGTTGTTGCATCTCTCTCTTCTCGTTCTTTTTTTTTTGGTGTTGTGAAGAAATTTGCGTTTTATTTTTGTCGACTGTGTCGTCACGATACTGTTTTTGTAGACATATGACGTCACGATTTCCCAAAGGAGGAATAATTTGTCGACGTTAATTTGTGATTGGTTAGCTGTCCATAAAAACCGTTTCGCAGAAGAAGAGGCCTTTGCTAAATTACCCGAAAGGTCGCCACCAATGGATTGGACGACGGTGGAGTCGCGTGTATTGAATAGCAAGGCAGATAACTGCCGCACGATATGGGGATTGGTGCGTGATAAAAACCGTTTCGACGAAAAGCGCTTTTATAGCCAAAATACCCTATCGTCTTCGTGCCTAAAGAGGCAGAACTGAGGGTATAAAAGCTTCGCTTCTGCATTTCGGAACATAACGTCAACTCAAAAGAAAAGAAAACAGAACAATACAGAACAAAACCCCAACTCCGGTTAACAGCTTTCGGAACTGCTTGGTTTTTCTCAGCAACGATTTGTTTGTGAAGACGGAACGCACTTCAGCAATGGCCCTCCACAAATTAGCTTGGATGCTGCTACTCCTCTTAGGCTTTTTCTTTGCGGTAACTTCAGCTTCCATTGGACGCAAGCATGACGCTCAACTGGACGAGCCCTGGGAAAGGAGTATTGAATTAAAAGGTGACAAAGGTAAAGATAAAGAAGAAGACGAAGATGCAGATGAAGACGATAGTGAACACGAAGACGAAGACGAAGACGAAGACGAAGACGAAGACGAAGACGATAGTAAAATTGAAGATGATGGCGAAGATAAGGATGAAGATAAAAACGAAGATGATAGTGAAGAACAAGATAAAGACGAAGATGATAGTGATGAAGATGAAGAGGAGGGTGAGGATGAAAGCGAAGATGAACATGAAGATGAAGATGAGAATGAAAGCGAAGATGAACATGAGGATGAAAATGATAGTGATGAGGATGAGGATGAAAGCAAACCTGACGATGACGACGAAAGCGAAGACTATGACGGGCATGACAGCAAAGAAGACGATGAACACGACGGCCATGACGGCCACGATGGCAAAGGAGACGGAAAAGAAGATGACAAAGAGGAAGAATTAGATGATGAAGACTCGAGCAATGACGATGGTCACCAAGACGGCGACGAGGATGAGGACGAAGAAGACGAAGAAGAGAAAGGGCGACCCTTCCTGGAGAAAGAGTTCCGCAAAAAACTTATCGAGCAAAGAAAAGAGCTCCATAAATGGTTCGAGGAATGGTTGTCTGTAGCCTCGTTCCCTCAAAAAGAGGAAGAGAAAGGCGGTGCTCTCTTCTGCGTCGACCCAGCAACAACAACGAAAAACTGCACCGGAGAAGAGGCCGTCCTGCTGCTGGAGTTAGAAATGGACTACGATGAAGACGACGTGGAGGAGAACGTGGAAGTTACCTTCCAGTTGGAAGAAGGAAAAGTCCATTGGAGGGTCTCTTTGGAGGACTTCATTTTCGAAGTTGAATACGAGCTGTTCGTTCGTTCTCTCAACTCCACTGTGGAAGGAACGGCCGACGTGCAGGTAACGGCCGTGGTGGAGCTCGTTTTGATCCCTGAAAACGATGAGGAGACTCCGCAGAGGTTCACGGTGACCGAAATGAACGTGGAGATCGACCAACTGGTATTGACCCCGCACGACGAGGGCTCGGACGACTTACTTCAGTCGTTCTCCGATGCTCTGCAGAGGAGGTTGAAGGACGCCTTCGAAGAGGCCCAGGAGAAGAAAGGTCTGGCCAAAGTTTGGGAGAAGCTGGCCGATAAGCCGTTGAAGGAGTTCAAGGAGAAGCACAAGCGAGCACGTTTTGTCATCGCGGAGGAGGACCCAAGCGTGGTGGAGGAGGAGGAAGGGAGGAAGCAGCTGATGGAGAAGCTGGAAAAGGCCATCACAAAGTACTTGGAGGCCAAGGGAACGGGCGAATACCAAGTAATGGTTGCGGAGGTCAAGCAGCTGCCCAATGGAAAGATATTGATGGAAGTCGTCATTATCAAGGCCGATGGAGCCGATGGCACGTTTCTTTCGAGTTTTGTTCCTGTTTCTGTTTTCGAGGCGATGCAGCTAACGCTCCCTCTCTTGCTTCCCCACAGGAGATGACGCGGTGGATGTGCTGGAACAAGATTGGAATGAAGAAGGCTCTGACTCTGAGGAGCAGAGCATGAAGCAGTTCTTCAGCGCGGAGAGCGGTCTGGAGATCGAAGAGTTCTCCACCGAGGAGGCCACAACAGAGGAGGACGGAGGAAGTGCCGCCCGCCTGTCGTCTCCTTCCCTCTTGCGTTGCTTGTTGTTGTAAAAAGAATTCATTGTTCATTTCATATTATGTGCTGTCAGATAATAGGTTGGTAAACGGTGCGTTATCACGCCTCCTGGATAATTTCCGTTTAGGTTGGAAGGGTTTTAATATATTAGTATTGGTAAATGAACATGATATTATTCTAATATAACACCATTATAGCGTTTTTAACAGAAAAAACCATTACACAAAAAAAAAATGAAGAGAAAAAAGAAAAGCGACGAAGAAGCAGAAGAGGAAGAGGAAGAAGAAACGAAAAAGAAGAAGAAGAGCACCAACAAAACAAAACCTCAAAAACAACGCAAGATGGAAGCCAGCAGTTCTTCTTCTTCTTCGTCGGGCGGCGACGCTATGCTCAGGGTGAACCAATGGTTCGAGTACCTGACCGGCTATCACGAGCCCGAATGGCGGCAACTGAAGGAGGACGCCAAGAGCGAGGGGCTGTTTCGCAGGCACCCCGATGACGAGGGCAAAGGCGGGCTCGTCAGCGAGGACGTGGACGGACCCAACCTGATCGTGAAGAACCTGAAGACGGGCAAAGAGTTCAAGGCGGGCGCCTTCTCCACGCCTTCGTTGGAGCAGCTGCGGTCGGAGGTGGAGGCTTTGGCGTCGTCTGCTTCGCGCTCCGCAGGAGATCGTTCTCCCGTTGAGTTTCATATTCTTACGCGAAAAGATTCTGAGGTATGCTCACTCCATTGATGCGGTTATGTTTCCTTTATATGTTTTTTGCTGCTTGTCATTCTATTCTTTTCTCTTTTTTCTTTTCTCTTTTTCTTTCATCGTTTCTTTCTTCTTCCTTCTTCTTTCGTCGTTTCTTCTCTTTCTTTCTCTTCCTTTCTTCCCTTCTCATCTTCTTTCCATTCAGTCATACGAATGCGTGGACGTCGCCGCGCTGCAAGCCCTCCCCGAGAACCGCTTCGCCACCTTCCAAGTGGCATCCAACTTCAACGGCGTGGAGGCCATCGCCGACAGCATCCCTCCCGACTCCCCGAGCTTCACGGAGGGCTATTACATGGACAGAACGCAAGGTCCAGCGGCCTCCATCTCGGCTGGAGCGGCCGCCATTGCCAGAGTGCATGCCGCGTTTTGGCATGAGGCCAAGACCGTGGAGGAGTGGGCGCAGACGAGTGACCGGCAGGTGGAGTTCTTGGAGAAGCTTAGGGAACACTTTCCCACTAGAAACGGTTTGTTTATTTTTTGGTTTTTATTCGCCTTTCTTTCTTCTTTCTTCTTCTTTCATTTTCTGCTCTGTCTCTATTTTCATTCTCTTCTTTCATCTCATCTTTTTTCTTTCTCTCTCTCTCTCTCTCTCTCTCTCTCTCTTATAAAGGCTATGTAACGTTACGCGGCAGAGAACCTTCTTTTCCTGCCGAAGAAAGCGAAGAACGCGCAGACCTCTTGAAACTGGGGCGAGTAGGCGTCCACAAGAACGTGCAAGTAACGACCGGCCACCGTTCCGCTGGCTTGCGCCTCGTGAACGATCCTGAGCAAGTGGTTGATCAAGTCTTCTGTGCTGGTAAGCAAGCTTCTGTGTCACCTCTATTGTTCCTTTTCCTTTCACGGTTCTCTTTCTTT
This sequence comes from Balamuthia mandrillaris, assembly GCA_031835245.1. NCBI lineage: Eukaryota > Discosea > Longamoebia > Balamuthiidae > Balamuthia > Balamuthia mandrillaris. Next base: position 56,664 of record JAVKOQ010000177.1, on the reverse strand, counting down.
CCAAACTGAACCTAAACGAACAACATCACAGCATTAAACATAGGACAAGGCTTCTCCGGCGCTCAAAATACAAGAACTGCCGACTGTGCCTCTAAATGCCAGTTCATCCTGGACCTGGCCTACGAGGGAACCTACCTCGCCGCTATCCGCAACCGCCGCAAGAGGCTCTTCCTCACTCTCATCGGCGGCGGCGTCTTTGGCAACAGACCCGAGTGGATCCATCGCGCCATCCTCAACGCTCATCTCAAGTACGCCAACCATCCGAGCTCTTGCCTTGAGGAGGTGGTGTTAGTGCTGTTCAGCCCCTCGGATGTGTACAGAAAGTTTGGGGAGTGGCTGAGGGACGCTGCCGTGCCGTACAAGTGGTTCGAGTGTAGAAAGGGAAAGAAGCATCTTGTTATGCAGGAATGATTGTAAAACTTTTATTGAGTTATAACTATCTTTCAAGCTTCGAGAGTCGTGGGAGTGTCCAGCACTAAAAACAGCGTACTCCAGGAATGCGGGGCTTTCTCCTGCACTTCCTGCCCGGCCGTTGTTGTTGCTGCCGAGAGAAGGGAGGACGCCCTACCCCTTCCAATGATAATTCCTTAGAACTTTCATGTTGGCACACTTGCGTCGTTATTCAAGTAAGAAGGCGAATTCCAACTTGCATCTCTTTTCCCCCTCTTCTCTGTGCATGAGCTACTTATGATAGGAGAGAGAAGAGAGCATAGGGAGACAGTCGGAGGAGAGAGAGAGAGAGAGAGAGAGAGAGAGAGAAGAGGAGAGAGATCATTTGCAACAATCTTTACTACAACAAACATAACAAAAATACAACTGTAAAAACTATACATTTTTTTTGTTTTTTTTTTATGCTCTCAGATGGAGCAAAGTCTCCGCTCCAACAATCGTTGTCTCTTCCTCCTCTTCTTCTTTCTCTTCCTGTTCACGATTATTCATTATCAACGAAGAAGTTGGAGAAGTAAATGGCCATTTACAACCACGAAGATAGTCCCTGTACTCGAGGCCACTTCCTAGTCCAACAATGGATGCCAAAACATCTCCCGCGGTTCTCATATGTTTAGTCTGCTTATTGTCATTGCTCATACCTGTGTCGTCCCGTTCTTCAATCACCATCTTATCGTTGCTGTCGCGGGTTACATCATTATTCATAATCGTCATTTTGGTCTTTGTCGTCACTTTCGTTGTCGGCTTCACAACAACATCGTTGAAAGTTGAAGTCGAACTTAAAGTTGAGGATGGTGAAGAAGGAGCGCATTTGCGAGTGACTCCTTTGCCGACCTCCCAAACGAAGGCTATGCTGTCTAACATACTCTTCCTCTCCGCGCTCATCTTGCCTTTCTTCCACGCCGCTCTCTGCGTCTTCACCCAAGAGCCCAATCGCGGGTTCTCTCTCCATTGAACGGGTACTTGGCAATGGCCGAAGCGCTCCTTGAACTCGACGAGCTCCTGAAAGTGTTCCTTCCACTGGAAGTTCATCACGTCCCACACGAAGCCGAGGGAGGTAAGGAGAGCCTCTTTCTCGGCGGAGAGCTTGCCTTCCCTCCGCTTTTCTCGTTGGTACTGCACCCAGTTACCAAGTTTGGACCAGCGACGAGAGCTGTTGCTCTGCGCGACGCAGCAGTGCCCGTAGGTATCTCTAAAGGCGATCAGCTGTTGGATGCGCTTTGTCCAAACTTTTTCTTCGTGTGCTTCGTCCTCAGCTTCTTCCGGTTTGTTGTCATCGTCTTCGTCTTCGTCTTCCTCCTCTTCTGGTTCATTTTTGACAACAATGGGTTGTGATTTTTTCTCTTCATTGCTGGCCAAGTCTTCGGAGGAGTCATTCGTGTTCTTGTGTGACAAAACAACGCCACCATCTTCGGAGCTCTCTTCGGCCTCGGAAGAGACGGGGCTCGATGTTCCTGAAGAAGACGAAGAAGAGGAGGAAGGACTTGATTCGCGGCCTATCTCGGCAATTGTACAACGAAGCGGAGAGGGAAATGAAGATGCAGGTGAAGAAGAAGGTGAAGAGGAGGTGGTGGTGTGCTGAGTCATGTTGTGGCGATTTGGAAGTTGGTTATGAGAAGAAGAAACAAACGGTTGCTCCTTTTTGAGGATACAGTCGCTGTCTGCAAAGGCAGAAGAAGGCAGTTGTCCACAGAAATCGCTGTACACAAACTTTTTGACAACGAAGCCTTTCTTCTTATCAGGAGAAGATGCGACAAAGGAAAACTCGCTCTCACTGTTTCCAGAATAGTACTCCACTTCGTCCTCCTCTTCATCTTCTTCAGCCTCTTCCTCTTCTTCCTCCTCTGAGGAGTCACCAACAGCATCTTCATCATCCTCGTCCTGTTCTTCCATCGCCGTACGATAGAGTCTTTGACCTTCATCTTCCTCCTCTTCCTCCTCATCTGCATAATCTGAGAAGTTGCTTGCTCCTCCAAAACGAACTTCCTGCATCTCTCTCTTTCTTCTCGTAGCAACAGTCTCGCGTCCTGCAGTGAGTCCATCTCCCCGCCATCCGCGGCCAACCTCCCACACGAAGTCTATCGATTCCAACATCCTTCTCCTCTCCTTCTTGATTCTACCTTTCTTCCAGGATGCTCTTTGGGTTTTTACCCAAAGTCCAAGCCTTTGATCTCCTTCCCACCGCACCGGCACGCAGCAATGACCATAGAGCTCGGAGAATTTCTTCAGCTTTAAGAACATCTTGTTCCATTGCCGATCAGCGTAGCATGGGCCTCCTCCTTTCTTTACTGTTGGTGTTGTTGTGGTTGTTGCTTTTTGGAGGTTGTTGGCTGAGACGGAAGCCGATGGAAGAGCATCTTGGGGAGTAAGTGAGCTGGTCAGCACTCCAGCCAACATTTCCAAGGTAGGTGCGCCCGATTGTGTCGTTGTTGAAGGAACAGAAGGGGTGCTGGACTGTGCCGATGATGAAGTCATGTTGGTTGTTGCGGTGTCCAAGCGCTTCCGCTTGCCGACCTTCCACAAGAAGTTGATCTTATTCAGCTTCTCTACACGCTCGGCGGTGATCTTGCCTTTCTTCCAAGCAGCCCTTTGGGTCTTGACCCAAAAGCCCAAGGACTCGTTCTCCTTCCACTGGGAGGGCACACGGCAATGGCCAAAGCGTTGGTAAAAGTCCACCAATTGCAGATACCTGCCCCGGCACATCACGTCGTCGCGAATAAGAATTTTCGGGTGATTGGAAATTTCGGTTAGTGAACGTGGAATTAGGTGATTGGTTCGGAAAATAAAATATAGGAGAAAATATCTAAAAAAGTACCTTTGTTCCCACGCCTCTTCGAAATTGTCCAATTTTCGCCGTTTTCTGCTGCTGCTGCTCTGTTGTTGTGGCTGCTGTGGCGCAGAGGAAGAAGCAGACGCCACGCCGGCGTTGTTGTTGATGCTAGAAGCGTCGTTGGCGTGGGTTGCTCCTGCTGTGTGACAAGGAGAAGGAGAGGAGAGGGAAGCTAACAGGCGTCTTTTCAGAGGTGGAAGCAGGTGTGTGGGTGAGGCCTCGCGTTTCGCATCGCAGTGATCGATGTCGTTGTGGTGGTGGTGGTGGTGGCTCCAAAAAGTCTTTTCGGGAGTGGAAGAGTAAGAAGACTGCCAAAATGGATTGCTGTCGTGGAAAGAAGAAGCAGAAGAAGCGTGATGGAGGTTGAGGTTACTGTTGGTATTGTTGTTGCTCTCTTCGTCCAGCTCGCTCTCAGCACGAGAGTCCTCTTCCTCCGGCTCGCTGCCCGAGCTGCCATCGCGGCTGACCATGCTTTCGGCTCTTGGCCTTTTCGTCCTGTCTTTGATGTTGTTGTTGTTTGCCGAAGCGGATGACGATGGAAAGAGTTGCATTCGTTGTTCCAACAGCTGAACGATCTGCAGCTCGGTCTCTCGAAGGTCTTCCATGTGAGTGCTTTTGGCTTGTGGGACAGCGGCGGGTGATGAAAGAGAGCGGACGAGGGAGGGAGAGGTGTCGGGCGGAGGAGAGAGTCGCGGCAAGGGTCGCTCCTGAAGTTGCTGCTGCTGACGATAAAAAGGTGAGGGCGCGTCAAAGGGGTTGAGCAGCGATGCTGCCGATGACGAGGGAGCCGATGTGGTTGATGAGGAAGAAGAAGCAGACGAAGAACAAGCTCCTTTCACAAAGTCTTGAATGGAAGGCAGCTGGAAACTCGCGGCCATGTTTTTTTTTTTCTTATTTTAACAGCTTGAACTGTTGTTGTGGTGTTTAACGTTTTTAATTGGGGAGGAAAACTATAGCAACCACAAAGAGAAAAAAGAAAAGAAAAGGTTGGTCTTTTTTTTTTCAGTTCACCAAACAAAATGAAAAAGAGAAGAAGGAAAAAAATGAAAGTGTGGAGAGGAAGGTGTTTTTTTTTTCCTCTGTCTCTCAGATTTCTCAACTTTTTTTTGGTTTTGCTTTCCGTTTTCTCTTTGTTTTCACCAGCTAAAGAAAACGGTGTGGAGGTTTTTTTATAAAAGATTTTTCTTTTTCTTTTTCTTTTTCTTTTTTTTTCTTTGAGAAAAAAGAAAGAAAAAATTGTTTAAAAAAGTGGAAAAAGATGAAAAGAGCAGTTTTAAACCGTCCAACCGTCAAAAGCGAATAAAAACAAAAGAGACAGAAAACAGGGAGAAAGACGAATGTACGTACGTTTATACAAAATAATAAAAATACGAATTTTTGAACCCAAAGTTTTTTTTATGTTTTTTCTCTCTATTTATTCTCAGTTTGAATTTGGTTTATATGGTGCCTCTCTGTTTCCTCTCGTTTGCTCGTCTGTTCACCCTGTGTTTTCTGTTGACAAAAAAGAAAAAGAAAAAGAAAATAAAACAACAGCAGCATTTTTTTCCCCAAGACCCCTTTTTTTTATTTTTCCTTCTTTCGACTTTTTCTTCCTTCTTCCATCTTCTTCTTCCTTTGCTGCATTTGTTTTTTCTCCGGTAACATTTATCACTGAAAAAAATATTTTCCGGGAGATCATTCTTTGCCTTACAAGGAGAAGATATAATTAAAAAAAAGATTTTTTCCGTTAGATTTCCTTTTGGAACAGATTTTCTCCGTGTTTGAATGTTGAGGTGGATACACGAAAATTCTGCGTGAAGGAAAAAGGAGGGAGTTTAGAGTGCTTACGTCCGCAAAGCAAAAAAAGGACAGCATTCCCTTTGCAGGGGCTGGATGCGAATCTAACCGCGTGCAAGTGGATTTTTTTCAACGAGTTTTTTTCTGACAGAGTTTTTTTTTTCTGCTCTTCCGCTGAGCTTTCTGGCCCCAACCAGGGGTGTTTTTCGGTTGGTGTTTGTGAGAACAGCCTTAGTGTCGCCACCTGTCGGACCAGTTGCTTTCCTGCTGCGATCGAACGAACGGTTCTAGAACAACAGAAAAACCCGAAGAGGAATCGAAGATTGGAGAAGGATGTAGCACCGCAAGCCAGACATAAGCATTGAGGAGGAGTAGGGCATTTTTTGACTGTCACAAAGGGGGATGGCGTCACGTTTTACCTGGTGTTTTTTCTTCTCCTGCGGGGCTGGTGGTGACCAAGTCCTTTTACAGAGGCTCCTTGAGGGGTCATTAGGTTTTTGCCGAGGGGTTCCTGGCCACAAATTTTTTCTTTCTTTCTTCTTCAATTCTTTTCAGCAGACAACACAAGCCAAAGCGAAACACAGCGAATCTTTGTAGTGAGGGTACGTTCTCTCTCTCTCCCTCTCCCTCTCCCTCTCCCTCTCCCTCTCCCCCTCCCCTCTAGTTCTTTCCTCGTTTTTATATTTAGCCATACCTTGTGATGATTTGTTTACAAAATGGGAATCTCTCTGAACAAAAAATTGTGTAAGAGAAAAGTAACTGCCCACCATTTTGGGCACTGACTTTGGCTTCTCCTTAAAACGATTTTTTCTCTCTCTCTCTCTCCCTCTTTCTCACTGCTCACTAATCCTTGTTCTCTTGCTTTGCTGTTCCATTTCAGAAGGCGGTCATGTTTGTTGCTGCTTTTGTCTTTGATGTTTCACTCTTGTTTAAAATAAATAAAAAAGCTTATCAACAACCAACTCAGATTTTTTCCTGCACTAGGTTCAGTCCCACCCCCCTAGCGCAACCATTTCTTTCTCTTCGGTTTCTTCCGGTGGTTGTGCTGCAACTAGTTTGCCGTAGCATGCCGAGAGACGCTTCGTTCGGGCGAAAAAGTCCAGAGAAGGATTCAGACCCAAACCGATCTCCTCAAACTGCATCAACTGCTGCTTGAACGCTGTTTGAGGTTGAGCGAGCAACGCTATAAGCAAAAGAGAAAAAGAAAGAGAGAAGGAGACAGAAACATCAAAGAAGAAAAGGGAAGAACAAACCGTTGTTTGGATTGAGGCGAGGACGTTTAGCTTTTACATGTTCATACGCGGTCTTTAAGCTAAAGTTCAAGTGTCTATTGGGAAAAGAAGTTAGTTTCCGGAGGAATTAAATGAGTGATAAAAGAAGAAGTGCATACTTCATGGCATAGGCTATCAATATAGTCACAGATCGACTCAGACCCGCATTACTAAATGGGTTGTGAATGTGGCATTCATTTTTTTTTGTTTTGTTTAGAACAAGCAATGCGAATGATGGTAAAGAGAAAATAAATACCAATGCACGAGGACGTTTTGTTCTTTCTGCACAGCTTCATGAATGAACTTCAAACGGGATAAAGAGATAGAATGAGTTACAACGCTTAGGGGAAAGAAGAAGCAAAGGAGTATTGGTATTTACGTAAGTAGCTCTTTCAAAGTGTGGCAACAACTTTTGTTCTTCGCTATCCTGCGCTTCTATGTGCATATATGTCCACGAGAACCCTTCTTCTTCCTGTAGTATTTATTCACCATCATCAGAAGAGTAAAAGAAAGATATGTTAAAAAAAGGAGCGTATTACCCTTTGATGAAAGTATTTAGGAACTTCGGAAGCTACGTTCAAAACATGATGACAACCGTTTGCTCTCAACCATTCGTAGTTGGCTGCTGCCTCTTTGCTGCCCAAATAGACAAAAGGAAAAACGGCAACACCGCTTCTCTGTTCCTCCTTTTCTCGCAGTCGTCTCTGCATCGCTTCCTCCTGTTCTTGTTTCTTCTTCAATGCTGCTTGTTCCCTTTGTTGACGCCGCACCAAAGCAGCCTTTAGTTTTTGTTCTTCTGTCATTTGGGTTCTTCCCGCTCTTTTCTTAGCCGTGCTAGCGCTGGTTCTCTTCTTTGCGGTTGTTTTTGTTGCAGTTTTGGTGGCATTATTCTCTTCCTTCTTTCTTCGTTTTGTCTTCTTTGTCGTTTTCTTTCGTGATGTATTGGAGGAAGCAGAAGAAGGAAGAGGAGAAGTGGTTGCTTCAAAGCTTTTACGATTTTGAATACGAAGACTACGACGACGAGAAGACTGATGTGTTGAGTCCCCCACTTCCGCTTCTTCCTTTGCTTTCAACGAAGTTGTTGGAGGTACCTGAAGGAAAGAAGAAGAAGAAGAAGAGGAGGAGAAAGAAGAAGAAGAAGAAGAAGAAGAAGAAGAAGAAGAAGAAGAAGAAGAAGAAGAAGCTGAAGAAGAGAGCGGTAGGAAAAAGTCGGCGATAGTTTTGAAGGCAGAAGTAGACGTTCTTTCTGGCCGTTCTCTTTCCTCTTCTGCCGATTTCGTGTTCTCTCGCTTTCTCTTTCGGTCATTTCTTGCTTCTTCACTTTTGTCCTTGTTTCCTTCTTCCACTTCGCCTTGTCTTGCGGTTTCATGGCTGCCCTCATTCCTTATCTTCTTGCTCTTTTTTTGCGTCAACTTTATGAAGAAAGAAAGTATAGAACTCTGTTTGGATGTTGTGGCGGAGATGGTTGGCGTCGGAGGAAGCTCCATGCTTGCCTCTGGCAGATCCTACAGATATACAAATTTGTTGGTGACCACTTCAAGAAAAGAAAGAAGAGAGAGAGAGAGAAAAGATGATGTTGCAAGCAAGAAAAAAAGTAACGAGCAGAGCAGAAAAAAAAAAGCGAGAACTTTAAAAACACGAACGGAAGAAGAAGAAGAACAAGAGGAGACGAGTAGAAGAGAAGAGGGTAACAAAACCATTTGCTCCATTTCCATCTCTTGGGCGTTATTTTTCTAAAATAATATTTTGGTTGTGGTTTGAATTGTGGCGGGAAAATGGTGCTCAACTGCAGCTCCGCCCGAAGAATTTTGCCGACATGTTATCGTGTCGACATTACCTGTGCCGGTGACGTCAGGTTCATACTAGTTTGGGCGTAGATCTGCGTCCTTTCGCGAATCTACTTATTTCGACCGTTTAATCTCGGAGCAACTAGGCTACACCGATCCTGGATAATGAGATTCATTGAAAAGAAGACTGTGTTAAGTCGCCGTCGGAAGATTATCCCCCTAGAAAGGATCATTCTTTTTTTATTCAACGGAAAGAAGGGAAGAGACAAGACCCAAAGGTCTTTCGGCGTTGGTCAGCAGCCGCTAACAGGCAGAGAATGAAAAAGCTCATCCGCAGGAAGCAAACCAAGGTGCCGTGTGCTATTGACACGGGGAAACATCTAGGGCAAGACGGACAAACTTCAGTTAGAGCTTTTTCGTCTGACGGCACCAATGCAAAAAGGAACAAAGCTAGCCGCTTTATATCTTCCTCTCGGAACGCCCTTCCTGACTCCGGTAAGTCGGCGTGAGTGTCTTGAAACGGCATTTGTTTTTCCTCTGGCATACTCTTCCAAGTGACTTCTCTTCTCAATCTTTGTTCTATTCCAGGATTGGTTCAACCTGGCGAAGTGCAAGTGAAAGCAGGCTCCGACAGAAAAGCTCGCCAAAGGCTCGCTTCTATTCGAGAGGAGCTGAGCTCTCCCTCGCCTTCCTCTCAAATCGTCAAACTTGAGAAAGGAAGCGGCAGGAAAGAAATGCTATGTCAACCAGAGTTTGTGAACCTCACGCACAAACTGCCTACCGATTGGATGGTAGCAGACGTTCAACTGTGGTTGCAGTACTTGGACCTCTCTCGCTATGCTGAGAACTTTCGAGCTCTAAGCATCTCTGGGGCGGAGTTGCTTGGCTTTGACGAAAATGATAGTGGAAAGAGTGACAACAATACCGAGCGGATGCTAGGTGCTGTGGGTATAAAGGCCATTGGACACAAGAAGCGGTTCTTGAGAGCGCTGAAGCAACTTAAAGAGGATAATGCCTTCGCGCCTCACCAACATCCTCAGGAAGGAGGTTCTTCCGAGGGAAGCAACAGTGATATCTCCTCCGTCTGTTCCTCTTCTTGTTTTTCTCCTAGGACCTCATCTTGCCTTTCTCCGCGAGCCCCTTTAGCCCCCGAAGAATACGGTGCCGAGCTTTCGAGATTGTGCGAGGAACTGATGAAGAACAAAGTCGCTATCAAGTGCATCAACTGCACAGCGTCCGAAGAGGAGGACATCACTATGCTTCGTGTACAAGAAGATATCTCGTTTGGAGAGCTGAAGCAGCTGCTGGCGGTGCAGTTGGGGCTTTCAGCATCGGAGCTTTCAGTTCGGTATGAAGATGAAGAGAAGGACTTGGTGCGGATAAAAAATGCAGAGGAGTTCGACGATCTGATGCAGAAGAACATCGAACGAGGCAGAAGGAACCGGTTGTATGGTTATGCCTTGAAGATTCAAGTGCAAGTGTAGATAGATATATCGTTGGTTCCAAGTTTTGTTGAACAAGGCAACCGTTTTAAATGTAGTATTCTACTCTGTGTGTATTTGTTTTTCCTTGTTGTTCCTCACACCGAGGGCGCCAATTCCACCTGCTGGAGAGCAACCCCTTTGGTAGGAGTTTTGTTGCGGCAAGGGCCTTCCGCTATATAAAACGTCGACAAGGAGGGACCCATTCCGCTGTGACGACGTGAAGAGAAGCGCGTTAGAAAGGCGTTTGCCTATCGAAGCCGCCAAAGGAAGGGAAGGGAGCAAGATGCTGAACACACCAACTAGCATGGCGCGTAGAAGCCTTTGCGGGGACTTTACCATTTGTCCGGTGCTTAGTGGCTTGTGGCAAGTTTCTGGCGGACATGGTAAGATCGACTTGAGCAAAGCGTTAAGCGAGGTATACTTCTTCGGGCGTTCTTCCTTTGGCCCACCACTTTGTTTCTCACTCACCAAGAACGGAAAAAAACACCAGATGAGAGAGTATGCGAAAGAAGGGTATACCACCTTTGATGGCGCGGATATTTATGGCCCCGCTGAAGATCTGATGGGAGCTTTTGTTGAGCGTTATCCAGATCAGCCCGTTGAGATGTTCACGTATGGATTCCTCTTTGTGCTTTTGAAGCTCACGTACAAAAACAATACCTAATGCTATAACCAATTTAAAAACAGCAAGTGGGTGCCACGACCAGGACCCATGACCAGGCAAGTGGTTGAAGAGAACATTAACAATGCTCTCGAACGAATGAAAAGTTGGTCTTTTGTACAATCTCTTGTTCCTTCCTTGTTCCTTCCTTCCTTCTTTCTTCGTTTTCTTCGTTTTCTTTCTTCTCTTTCTGCTATCTTCTTTTCTTCGTTCTTCATTCTTCTTCATTCTTCTGTAGTTTCTTTCTTACTTTCTTTCTTCGCACGTCTAGTTCACGTTTCCGGCTAACGGTAATTTTGTGCAGCGACTCAGTTGGATTTGTTGCAATTCCATTGGTGGGGTTAGTCTTTCTCTTCTCTTCACCATTCTCTTCTCTTCTCTTCTCTCGTGCATACGTTCAAAGCTTCTCTCCCGGATGGCGTTGACTCCTTTTGCTCTACTTTGCGTTAAAAATAGACTATGACGACGAAAGGTATCTCGACGCTATTACGCACCTCAAGGACCTTCAAGAAGAAGGCAAGATACGTTTCCTCGGGGTAATGCATATCACTTACATTGTTCCTCTCCTTCCCTTCTAGCCTTACTTGTTGTGATGCTATGTTCTCATTTCTATCCTTCTGTATCAGCTAACCAACTTTGACACGGAACACATGGCAAAGATCGTAAACTCGTCCATTCCAATTGTCTCCAACCAAGTCTCTTTCTCTCTCATCGACACGCGGCCGGAACAGAAGATGATACCTTTCTGCCAACAACACAACATTAAACTTTTGTGTTACGGAACTCTGTTGGGAGGTTTTCTCTCCGAAAAGTATGTGAACGTTTCTTCGGAGCCCACATCCAAGAGAGAGCTCAACACCATCTCTTTGCGAAAGTACAAACGATTCATCGATGAGTGGGGCGGATGGACTCTGTTTCAACAACTGTTAAGCGTGTTGAAGGAAGTAGCGGATAAGCATGAAGTTAGCATCAGCAATGTCGCTGCGAGGTGGGTCTTGGATAAGCCTATGGTACGAATTTTTTAGGAAGTTCTTCCCACCTCCTCTCTCTTCTGTTTGCCATTCTCTTGTTGCTTCTCTTCCTCGAACTTATTCTCATCCTGGTCGTTCTCATAAAGGTGGGAGGTATTATAATTGGAACCCGCTTGAGCCTTTCACAACACAGAGCGGAAAACCAAAAGATCTTCTGCTTTGAGCTCGACGAAAAAGACCACCAGAAGATCAACTCCGTTTTGAGCCAAGGAAACACGTTAGCTGGTGATTGTGGGGATGAATACCGCGACTAACACCAACAGAAGAGAGAACGTAAGCTTTGTAAGTTTCAATGTTATTGTTGTTATTATTGTTTTGTTTGTTACAATATGAACAGAGAGTTATACACAACTTAGACCAAGAGCTCTCTTTCCTTTCCTCTTTTCAGAATGAGCGTTTGCTTTTAGAAAAAAAAAACTGAAACTATTTCACTTTTTTCCCCCGCAGTGCTTCACTCCTTGGAGAGGAAAGGAAACCTTGGCTGCTTCTCAGTGCTGAGATGGATCCTGGAAAACTGTCGATCGGTATTCCAGTAGACCGGCTTGTAGTTGATGACGAGGAAGCCTCTGTACTCTGCGTTCTTGTTGCTGCAGTCGCAACTTAATGGAGGGAACTCAAACGACTGTTTATTTTTGTTGTGTGAGTCTTTTTTGTTTGACATTTCAACAGGAAACGAGAAAGAGAAAGAAAAGGAAAAAAAACAAACCTTGATGGTGGCGACTGCCTGGTCGACGTCTTCCTGCGTGAGTTTCTTCTGAGCAAAAGGGCAGAGAGTGATGTGGGTGGGCTCCGGTTGGGCGGTCAATGGAGGTTGCTCCCACATCAGACCGGACAAAACGGGCGTGGTGGCGAACATGGAGGTCTCCATTTAAAACTCTTGGTTGGGAGAGACACAAAAAAAGTGAGCCAACATGGAAAAAACAGCATGAAGAGGGAGAGGAAGCTCAATGGGCATACCTGTTTGTTGAAAAAAGTGGTCACGAGAGGTCACGCTTTTGGCCGTGTTATTCGATCCAGTTTTGGGAAAATAAATTAAATAAAACAAAAAAAACAATGAGTGTGTGGTGCTGCTTTGTTCGTGCGAAAAGAACAGCTTGAGGTTCTGGTTTGTTCACTTGGGGTCAGCCTGCCTGTGCGTTTTTTGTAATGGGGAGCCTTCACAAAAAAAAAAGTGGTTGGTTTTGGTGGTGGTGGTGGGTGGCTTGGTGGTTGGTGTGATTCGTAAGTGAAGGGGAAACAGGGAAAGAGCAAAACGCCAAGTCGCTATTTAAAGGTCATGACCTGCTGATTGGTTGTTGACAGCAGATGCGGTGGCTCGTCAGGGGGAATATTTCCCGTTTTGGTTTCGAATTTCCATAATCTTGCCGCTGATTTTCGGCTGATCCCTCCAGCGGCCTATGGCGGGCCACGGATAGGAGCAAGGACAGGAGCGCGTTGATCCTCCCCCATCTTCAGATTGCCCATGAAGCGGGGTGATCCTCCCGGCCATCTGCCCTGATTGGTTGTTGAGGTGAATGGCCATTTGAAAACTCGCTTGTGGTGCCACCAATCGCGCCTGGGCTTTCTGGTGAATCCACGCGTACAAAAAGTCCAGAGAGATTAACCCGTCTCACAGCGTCATCTTATGGATAAACTGTGAAATAGTTAACCGGTGAAAAGGTAAGAGCTGTTCCGCTTATACTATTTTTGACTATTTCCCTGTCATTTAAAAAACATTTAACAAAATAACAAACTTCGAAGCGTTTTCCTGTTTTCCCCCTCGTTATCCTCACCGCTTTCTAACGCTTTTTTCGTCCATAGAAACCTTCGCCAAGCACAGCTTCCTCTTCAGTTTGTTTCTGTTTTTCTCTGCGTTGTTCGTCCTGCCTCCTGCGTTCATAGGCGGAGTATTGTTTGGCGGAGAGAAGCTGTTCCTGTCGTTTTCTTTGTTCCTGTTTCCATTTAAATAGTTTTCTCTCACGTTCTTGTCTTATATGTTGTTCTGTCGACATGTCGTCTTTCTGTTTTTCTGCTTCTTCGTCGTTTGCGTGCAAGTCAATCACGGTATCTTTTGAACAACGGTCTGCCTTATTGGTCGTAGCAACATCAACAGCGCCTTCTTCAGCATCAACTATATCAAATACGAGAACATTTGTTCGTTTTCGTTTGACGAATTCATCGCTATTGTCTGAATTTTTCCGCTTTTGGTGCTGTTGATGCTCATCTTGCGGTTTTTCATCCGAAGAGGAGGAGGAGGAGAAAGAAGAAGAAGGAGAAGTATCGTTTCTCCAAGGGAGAAGCGAGTTGCTTTCTTTGCGCGTGAACGTGATAGATGGAACGGTCGATATAGATGGAGTTAGTATAGAATTGACTGTCATCGTCTTCGCAGTCATGCTCATTTGTTCTTGTCTTGACTCTCGCTCGCTTCTATCCAAACTTGGCATTGGTGTCGTGGATGTGATTGATAGTTGCGAAAATGACGAAGAAATTGAAGAAGAGGAAGAAGGGCAAGAGAGAGTGACTTGTGTTGGTTTGAATTTCTCTTCTTCCAGTTCTTTCACTCTGGCTCTAAGTTGTTGTTTTAAAGCTTCCAAGGCGGTCAATTGTCCTCTTAGCCTTTTAGTTTGTTGTTTCTCTGTTTCCAATTCTGTTTCCACTTCGATTAAACTTCAAACATAACAACGAGGAGAATATGGTAAGAACAGAGAAGAACGCTGAAAAATAAAGTAATGAAGGGAGAGAGAACGAAGATACCTCTCTCGATATTTGCGAATGGAAGATTGGAGGCTTGTATTTTCGGCCTCCAAATCGTCTTTGGTGCTATTTGCTTCTCTTTGGAAGGAGATCAACTTCAGTTCGTATGTTTGCTTGGATTCCACTAGTTCCGTTTTCAACTTAATGCTTTCCACTTTGATTTCGTGCAGCTAAGTTATTTTATTGAGCAAGAAATGAACCGAAATGAGATGGACTGCAAAGTAACAAGCAACAACAAAAACGAACCTCTTGTTGAAGCTTTTGATGCTCTTCTTCCCGTTTTCTTAGCTCTTCTATCTTATGTTCTTGGTTGGAGATAGCTTCCATTGCTTTGCGTAACAATCCTTGCGATTCCTCGTAGCGTGTCAACAAAAGCTCTTTTTCGGATTGAATGCGCTTATTTGTGTTCTGTAGATATTCAAACGCAGCTTGTCTCTGTGGATGTTTGTTAAGAAAAGCTTATAAGAAGCAGAAAAAGGAGAGCAAGAATGCAAAGACATACTGATTCTAACTCTTTATCTTTTATAGTGTGGAGCGATTGAGCGTCTTTTAGTTCAGCTTCCAACAACAGAACACGACTTCTTAGTCGTCGTTCTTCCCCTTTCCAACCTTTGAGGGCCTTTCTCATAACTTTAACTTTGCCTTATAATGGAAAATGCACAACAAGAGAGAGAGAGAACAGATAGAGAGAGAGAGAGAGAGAGAGAGAAGAGGCGTTATGGTGAGATTATGAGATAGAAGAAAGAACGGGCAGTTTTTTATCCAACCTTGACTCGTTTGATAAGTGTGCAACATTTTTGCATGGGTGTCTTTCAAATGGGCCACTGGCGAATAACGAAAAAACAAATAAGAAGTAAGAACTACAAAAGAGAGAAAACAGCAAGGAAGTAAACCTGATTTTTGTTCACATTCATAAACAAGTCGGGCTTCATTCAGTTGTTTCTCAACTTGGGCAAAGTTCTGTTCAAACTTCTCTACCAAAGCTTCGTTAGTAATCAGCTTTGTGGTCGCCTCCTTCAATCGCGTTTCTGCTTGTTCCAACCTCTCTTCCATTGCCAGTTGGGAGCTCTGTCAATTTATTCGTTCAACATTGTAGCAAGAAGAAAGAATGCAAAAAAAATGAATGATACCTTTAAAAACTCTATATACTCGCTTCTAGACGAAGCTCTAATCTGCGCTTCTTGGAGCTCCTCTTCCAGTTGGAACTTCGCATCCTTTTCCTGCCGCACAAGTTGTTGCAACTTGGGTGAATATCGCAAAAATAATTAGTCTTGCTGTATTTGCACTCCAACTTCTTATTTTCTGTCTTATTGCTCATTGTTCTTCTCTCTTTGCTTACCATGCGTATTTCTTCTTTGGCTTCCATAATTTTACGTTGCTGTTCTTCCAGCAGCAAGCGCTTTTCTCGTTTTCTTTGAGCTTTAAGCTCTAGAGTCAAGGGGCTAGAGGCATCATCTGCGCCTTTTTCTCCTTTGTTTTTCCGTCGGGAGTGCAACTTGCTCTTGAGTTCTTTGGTAGTTTCTTTCTTTGTACGTAACTTGTCCTATTTGTGTGCTATGTGAGCAGAGGGGGAAAGAAGCAATAGGGTTGTGTATTCACCTTGAGCTCTTGGTTCTCTTTGCTCAATGCAAGTAGTTCGTTTTGTACTTTGGCAAAATTCAAGGAACAAAACTCGAACGAAGGATGGGAAGGCAACACGTGCACCCAAGAACTGCTTCGCTTTGGTTGTTCAACAACAGTCGATTCTGTAGCACGGCCATCACCTCTCTTGTGTTGGACGACTATCGAATCACCTGCCTGTAAACAAAATTAGGATAAACAAAAAACTGAGAGAGTGGGAAGAGAAGCAAGAGCATATCAAGAAGGTAGTAAATAATTATCTTGATCCGAGCGATAAGAAGTGATAGTAGAGATAATTGGAACGAAAAGAGAAAGCAGTGGAAACGCACGGTTTTATCTTGAATCTGGTTGGCAGTGTTTGGGACATCACCAAGTAATGAAGGCGCATGTTCTGAGGGTACAAAGCTGAGAGATGGAGACGAAGAAGGAGCTTGCGAACAGATAGAAGAAGGGAACAAGGGAGAATGCTGTGGTGGGATAACGTAAACACATCAGAGGACAGCGAAGGCCAACACAAAGCTGGAGAGAAAGGTACCTGGTTTTGAAGTTGGGTTGGCAAGGTTGGAGGTCCACCTTGAGGTAGTCGTTTCCGTAGTCTTTGCAGTGCGATAGAAACAGGTTTTAACAGGGCTGAGAAAGATCGATTAATACCAAGCAATGAGTGAGAGCGGGGAAGGAAATCAAACCTGGCTTTCTGTTGGGGTCGTTGGTAAGAGTAGTAGCATCAGCAGCTTTGATTTCCTCTAGCGTCTCTCTTTCGTTTGGTGTTGTCAGAACTGTTGTTGGTTGTTGTTTCTCATCCTCTATGTTCTCTTTGTCTTGACCGAAAACCGTTTCGCCTACGCCTATCGCTAGCTCCTCCTCTTCTTTTTTCACCTCCACCTCCCCCTCCATACCATCAATCACTCCTTTGTCATTGACTCGTTCTCCTCTGACCTCTTCCATTCGTTTCTGTGTCTTCCTCGATCGTTCTGCCAGAAAAGAAACTGCGCTACTTTCTTGCTACACTTTTTCCTTCGCCAAACAAAAGAAAAACAAAAGTGGGTAAAAAATGTAGCGCCCGGGCGTCATGTCGTTGCTGCTAACTTGGAATAAGAAAACAAGCGGTAGTTTGCACGTAGCAGCACCCCAGTCTTCCTTTGCTTTTTCTTTCGCAATACAACCTAAAAGCCTCGCTATCTTTTGGCGGGAAATCATGTCATGGGTGCAAATTAGAAATCAAAAAAAGTATATTTACTGGCCAATAGAAAATCAAACATTGATAATTAAAGATTATCAAAACAAGGGTAAAGGTACGGCGGCGCTAAGATCAATGGACAACGAAGGTAAAAAGAGGGAATGGGCGGCTTTTTGCTTGGTTTAGAAGAAGCAAAAAGGGCGCATAGTGCGAGCAGAGCTGTGATCGCCATGGTTATCATCAGAGCTTTCTTTGGAGTCTTCTCCATCGTGATGTTTGCCATCGTCCACATCTCCTCCATCGTGGCCATCACCAATATTGCCGCCGTCGCCATCGTGATGTTTGCCATCGTCTACATCACCTCCGTCTTTGCCATCACCAATGTTGCCGCCATTGCCATCATGGTGTTTTCCACCGTCAACGTCTCCTCCATCCTTGCCGTCACCAATGTTACCACCATCATAGCCAATATCTCCTCCGTCATAGACATTCCCTCCATCGTAGACGTTTCCACCATCATATCCGTCATAGACGTTGCCGCCATCATATCCAATGTTGCCACCGTCATAACCGTCGTAGATATTGCCGCCATCATATCCAATGTTGCCACCGTCATATCCATCATCATAGATGTTTCCTCCGTCATAGACATTTCCGCCATCGTAGACGTTGCCACCATCATATCCATCATAGTTGTTGCCGCCGTTGTAGACATTGCCACCGTCGTAGATGTTACCACCATCATAGATGTTGACGCCATCGTAGCCATCATCATAGATGTTTCCTCCGTCATAGCCGATGTTGCCACCATTGTAGACATTGCCACCATCATATCCGTCATAGACGTTGCCACCATCGTAACCAATGTTTCCGCCGTCATAGCGAATGTTTCCTCCGTCATAGCCGATGTTACCACCATCATAGACGTTGCCACCGTCATAAACGTTGCTACCATCATATCCAGTGTTGCCGCCATTGTAGACATTGCCACCGTCATAGACGTTGCCACCATCGTAACCAATGTTTCCGCCGTCATAGCGAATGTTTCCGCCGTCATAGACGTTGCCACCATCGTAGCGAATGTTGCCACCATCATAGATGTTGCCTCCATCGTAGACGTTTCCACCATCATAACCGTCATAGATGTTGCCGCCGTCATAGACGTTGCCGCCGTTGTAGTTCCTCTTAGTTGGCGACTTGGTGCTGAGGGCTGCAGAAGCAAAAGCAGCCACCAACAAGACGACCAACGCGAGCTTAAGCTGGTTGCCTCTCATGATTGTCGTGCGTAACGTTGAAAGTTGTTTGTTGTTGTTGCTTTGAAGTTGTTTTGTTGTTTTTTGGTGTTTTGAGCTACTCTGCTTTAAGAAGATATTTATAGTTGAAGGGGCAGCACCAAAGATGGAAGGTGTTTTTTTGTAAGTGGTTCCTCCTCCTCGAAGTTCATATCCATAGGCTAAAATAGGGGTCTCATTCGCTTGTTGTTCATTCTGCTGAAACTTCGCCGTGTAACGTTAGCTTCTCATTGGGTGCTGCGCTAAAATCTCATTTTAAAACTACAAAATTTCACGTGAGAATGCGCCGCCATCAAGACGCTGGCTGATGGATGCTTACGGGGAAATAGGCACCCCAGCCATCAGAGAAGAGAGAGAGAGAGAGAGAGAGTGAGTGAGTGAGTGAGTGAGTGAGCGAGCGAGACGGAGAGACAGAAAAATAAGGAGGAAGAGAAAGGAGCAGGCAATAAACACCAGAACAGGCGAGTAAAGCAGAGAAGGAGAAGGAAAAGACAAAGAAGAGGGAAAAAGACACGTGGCAGAGCAACCAGCACGAATATAGCGTCCTCCCGGCTCGTCTCTTACGTTGCGTCTTCAGTTATTGTCGTGCGTTTCTCCTAGGGAGGCAACCGCTTAATTAATAAGAGCTCCTGCGCAACGCCCCGAACAAAAGGGAACAAAACGAACAAACAGAACAGAAACGAGCTAACGACGAAGAACATGGTTGAATTCTTGAACCTCAGTCGAGACTCTGTGCTGGTTCTGTTGGGCCACAGTGCCGACGAGGAGAATGAGTCCATGCAGCAGCTCCAAAGCTTGTTGAAACTGGTGCCCTCCAGAACCGAGGTGGTGGTGGCCAACCCCAAGTCTTCCTCTAGCGCCGAGGCCTACCTTGCCAGGCACCTCAGCAACCGCAACCAAACGGCCTACCTTCGTCTTTTCTTTGTGGGCCAAGTGGAAGAGGGCCAGCTCCTCTTCTCCAAGAACGATGGCTTGGACGCCACCCGCATCGCCGAATTGTACAGCAATCGAACCCACCGCATCCCCTTCACCTTCTGTTACCTCAGCGACAACCGCCTTGCAGACGAAGCCAAAGAGGCGTTGGAAGGGGCGGGCATTCAGCTGGCCGAAAGCGTCCGTGACGGCGTGACTTGGAAACAAGCTTGTGCTGTGCTGAGACAGGAGGACGGCCTTTTCTACTTTGAGCAGTTCGTGCAGGGCGTGTGGCCCGGTGTGAGCTTGGCCAAGTGGAGGTGGGACCAAGCCGTGGAGGAAGGTCAACGTGCTTTGCTGGCGCACGGCGGTTCCTCCGCTTCTTCTTCGGACGACTCTGCCTTCCTAGGTCTTTCGTCCAACGTGTTGGTGTGGAGCACCGTCTTCTTTGCGCTGGGCTTGCTGTTGAGTTGGGCCAAGGCCAAGTGAAGCTTTCTCCTGTTTCATCGCGTTGAACCGCCCCGTGCGTTGTACACATATATAAAGGGGGTCTTGAATGAAAGGAGGGCTCCTCTCTGTTACCGGGAGCTACCAGCAGCGAACAACCCAATAAAAACATCAGAACAGAGAAAGACAACTCTTGCAGCATAGGCAAGAGAGGATGATTGGCCTCCACCTCCTCCTCCTCCTCCTCCTGGTAGTACGGACGGGGTAAACGCCGCTTGCCGCCTGCGTGCGTCCGCAGCACAGAATAATCAAGACAAGGAAGAGGGGGCTCTAATAATAGGTGGGGGTTCGCTGTTGCCCCCCAGCTATGAGTGTAAGCGGAGAGAATTCCAAATATGCGGTAAATGGTGCTCCTTAATGATCAACATATTAGGGGTGCAGAGGAGTTGAAAAGAAAGACACCACCATAATGATGGAGCTGGACGCATTCCGCAGCAGCAGCAGCAGCAGCAGCGAGGAGGAGGAGGAGGAGAACCTCTCCCAGCATTTGCAACACAAACGAACGAAGCAACAACAACAAAAGCATCACGACCAAGAGGAGGCATCGTTCACCGATTTGGAGGTGGACGACTTTGACGATGGAAACTCGCCCAGAAGCAGCAGTCCCCTCGCCAGGGAGCCTCTCTACTTCAATAGCGATAGGGGTTGCTTCAGCGCTTGGAGGCATATGGTAAACGAACCTCCCTTTTCTATTCCTTGTACACAACATTCATCAACCTCAAAAAATAAAAAACCCACACAGACCAACCCACAAAGAACTTGCGTTCTCATTTCTCTTTCGGTGTTTCTGTTGACCGTTTTGGTGATCGCTGTGGCCGGCTGGCGGGTCGCTACTCGAGACTCTGACGACGACGGCCCTTCAACCCCTTCCTCCAATGCCACCACCGTCATCCTCATCTCTCTGGACGGCTTTCGAGCAGAGTACCTTCGACGAGCGGAGGCCACCTCGCCCACTTTGCATACCCTCATGAAGGGTGGCGTTTATGCGGATGGCCTCATTCCTTGTTTCCCAACCAAAACTTTTCCCAACCATTACAGGTCTTCTTTTTTGTTTGTTTAACTGTTATTTTCTTAGTCTTTGTCTTACGATCAGTGCGCCGCCTTGATATCTCACCATTAACACAAAACAGCATCGTGACCGGACTCTATCCAGAGTCGCACGGGATAGTGGCCAACCGCTTCTTTGATCCATCGTTGAACGCCACATTCTCTCTGGGTGATGCTGACTCCATGACGAATGGGCGTTGGTGGGGCGGAGAGCCCATTTGGATCACTGCTGAGATGCAAAATGTTGTTGCTGCCACGATGTTCTGGTACCTTGTTCGCGCTTTTCTTTGTTTGTTTTCTTATTTTGTCTTCCTTTCTTTTTACACAATTAAGGCCAGGATCGGAGGTTGAGATCAAAGAAAAAAGACCGAGTTATTATAAAGCCTACGATGCATACTTTCCCTTTTCACAACGCATCGAGCAAGTGTTGGAATGGTTGTCTCTTTCGGAGCAACAACGACCCTCTTTGGTAACGCTATACCTCGAGAGAGTGGACTGGATGGGACATGAGCATGGACCTGACTCGGATGAAGTTGCTGCGGCTATTCTCGAGGTGGATGGCTATATTGGAGACCTGTTGGATGGGTTGAGAGAGCTGGGATTGGAAGAAACTACTGACATCATCGTTGTGTACGATCCTCCATTTGTCTTGTCTTTTTGCTCTTGTTCTCGTCTTCCCTCTATTTTCTTTTCAGTTTACTCTCCTTAACTTTAGTCGTGATATAGATCGGATCATGGAATGACTTCGGTAAGCAATGACAGAGTGATCGATATATCTTCAGCTATCGCAGCGAACGGGGGAAATACCAAAGTGGTGGACAGCACTCCCATTATGGGGCTCTTTCCAGCCTCTCCGCAAACGACAGAAGCTCTGTTGGATGTGCTGGTCGGCGTTCATCCTAACATTACTATCTTCAGAAAGGAGGAGATGCCGGAGGAGCTCCATTACTCTTCCAACGATCGTATTCCCCCTCTAGTTGGCATTGCTGACTTGGGATGGTCCATCAGGTAGATTTTTATTTGCGTTTCTCCTCATCCTCTTTGTTAGCTGGTCAAAAATGAGCCCTCTCTCTCTCTCTCTCTCTCATTTACTTATTTGTTCCTCATGTGAACAATAAAGGACGCCGAAAAACAAGGACGAAATCTTTACGGGAGGAACGCATGGATATCTCAACACTCATGAGGATATGTTTGGCATATTTGTGGCGAGAGGTCCTCATTTTCAAAGCGGCGGTCTTCGTGTAGACGCCTTTGAGAACATCCACCTTTACAACATGCTAGCCGAGATACTTAACCTAGAACCAGCCCCCAATAACGGAACGTTGAGCCAGGTGTCGCAGCTTTTGCGGCAATCTCATCGGTGATTTTTTTTGGTGCCATAGCCCAAGCGGCACCTTATTTAATTCATTAAATTATTTGGAATGGAATTCTATTGGAAGCATTAAATCATGATCTTTGAAAATTTATTGGTGATATGTTAATGATTAACGATTATTTGAAATCGTATTGGTCGAAATCGTTTGCATAGACAGAAGAAACAGCAACACAAGAAAACCGAACAGCTGTGTTTGTTCTGTTGAAGTTTCGTTCGTTTTGTTTTGGTTTCTTTTTTAAGTTTGTGTCAGTCAACAAACCACCAAAACATTTAACTTTGCCGGTTGTAACGAACAGTTGTTGCGGTTGGTCTCTCTCTCTCCCTCTCTCTTTGCTGGTGTTTTCTTCGTCCTTCCATCCACTGTTTACTCTCTTCCTTACCTGTTTATTGTTTCCTCCGCATGCGTTACAGAAATAAAAATGACCCAGATCAAACTGCATTTGGAAGACCTCGTTCGTTCTTTCGAACTAGCAGAAGACAACACGGAAGAGGCGGGAGACATAGAAATAGAAACTGCAGAAGAAGAAGTGATAGCATACAAGAAAACAACAACCAACAAAAGGCACAAGAAGGAAAGGGACCAAAAGCTGCTTCTGAACTACGTCGACGAGGACGAGAACAAGGCCCTCAAAAAGCTTTTACGCCGTAGTCGTTACATTCAACGCGGCAAGAGAGCAGTCAGCAACGCTTCTGCCTTTCTGTTCTCAAAGGCGCCTTCGTCGTCTTCTTCTAGCTCAAATGAACTCGTGAATGAGCTGTTGCCTGAAGTTTGTACCTATCCGCTGCATTATGCCTGTCAAAAGGGAAGTTCTAAGTGTGTTCAAGTCTTATTGGAAGCTGGTGCTGACCCCAACAAAAGGTTCTCTTCTTCTCATCTCTCGTCTATGTTTCTCTTCTCTTCTCTCTTTTCAGCTTTGTGTTTTCTTCGCTTGCTCGCTCTCTTGCCTTTCTTCCCGCATTCGTTTCTCATTCCGTTTTCTTTTGTAATGCCACCAAAGGGATAAGAATGATTGGACTCCATTGCATTGTGCATGTTACAGCGGCGATGTACAAACTTTAAAAGCGTTGTTGATATTTGATATGATGAGCTCTGGCAATAACAACGTAGAGGACGGAGATGAGTTTATTGGCGACTTTAGTACCTCCTCCGGGTCTTCTTCATCTTCCTTGCCATCTTTACGATTGTCAAACGATGACCGAGGCGCTGTGAAGCGAAGCAGAGGTACCACCATTTCACTTTGGAGTTCATCGAGTAATGTTCCCGTTGTACGAAAGAGCTCTCCACGAGGTAACCATCCCTCCTTTCTGGCGTTCTCAGTCGTCATTCCTCTATCCTGTCATTTTCTTTCATGTCAGCTTCTTTATTTTCTCTTCGTTCTTTCTTCTTGCTTCTCATTTCTTTTGTTTACTTGTCATGTTTTTCTTCGTGCTCAGGCAAGTGGCTGGACTACAATGCAAGAACCAAAGATGGCAACAGTGCGTTGCATTACTTCATGGCTAAGTTCACACTTGCTAAATGTACATCCTATATCTTCCTATTTGATTTGCTGGTAATGGCAGGCAGCAACATCAACGCCCAAAATAATTGGGGCGAAACGCCGTTACACCGAGCCGTCATTCGTGTTCATGGTTTGTTTCTTCCTTTCTTTCCTAATTCCTATTTCAGTTACTTCGTTCTTTGTGTTTGAGTATTCTTTACTCCTTGCTTTCTCTGTTTGACATACGTTGTTTTTTAAAAAACAACAGGTGATGTACTTGGAACAGAGCTACTCTTGAAGAATGGAGCCAACCCAAATATGGTGACAGAGAACGGGTCATCACCACTGCACCTCGTCATTCTCTCCTCCGGAGAAAAACAAGACATCACGATGACTTGTTCGTTGATAACGCTGCTTACGATGCATGGCATTGATACCACGTTGAAGGACAGGCAAGGGCGTACTGCCAGCACTATGGCAAAACAACTGGGATTGAACAGAGTGTTTTACATGTTGCGCAAGGAAGAAAGTAATTCTCTCTCTCTCTCTCTCTCTCTCTCTCTCTTTCTCTCTCTTCCTCTTTCTATTGATCATTGTTTTCTATTATGAATCCATAGAGGTAGCGGACTGGCTCAAAGAAAGAGGATTGTTGGCTTTGTTGCGGACAGTAAAACAGTTCAATATTCCTCTACGGCAACTTGTAACGGTCGATAAAGGCAGTTTAGAGGCTGCACTTGAAATTCAAGTTTGTACTTTCCGTTCTTTCCGTCGTTATTCGTTACTCACAGAAAGATATCAGGATCCTGCATTACAAGCAGAACTACTGAGAAGCCACTCTCTTTCGCTTCACCAACTACCACATCAATCCTCTTCTCTCTTTCCCTCACAAGAAGAAGAAAAGAAGGTGGCATTTGTTCCTGCTTCTTCTCCCTCTTCGTCTCCGTCTCTTTCGCGCAGCCGCTCTGTTCTATTGTCTTCATCTGGCAAAAACTCCACCTCATCTCTCACCCTTACGCGCAGCGAGTCACAACCATCAAGCCTTGGTTCAGATGAAATTAGGGTTAGCTTTTCTATTCAGTATCTTTAATTCGCTTAACTTGCTCTCATACGAATCCTTCAGAAAAGAGGGCAAAAAGGCTGGGAAATAGAACCCTGTGAAGTAGAGTTTCAACGTAAAATTGGAGACGGAATGAGTGGAGAAGTATATCAAGGGTAAGAACCCATTTTTTTCATCTTCACAACTGAAACTGATTATTTCTTTTTTTTCTGCGCCTTTATATTTCTGCCTTCTCCTAACAGAACATGGAGAGGACTTGTGGTGGCCATCAAAAAGTTAAAGAATTATATCAGAGAAGATGAGCTCCGTACCTTTGTTTCTGAGATTGATATGATGAGGTAATCTTCTATTCTATCTCTTTAAACCGTCTAATTGATGTTGATTCATGCTCTTCTTTGAAGCGAGTTGAGGCATCCGAATGTGATTCAGTTTCTTGGAGCAAGTTGTTCAATAAAACAGAACATCTTCTTCATCACCGAGCTAGCAGAGAAAGGCAACCTTCATGATTGCATACAACGAGAAAAGCCATCTTGGCTGACACGTCTAAAGTTTGCTAGGGACATTGCTAGAGGTACATTTGTTTTTTTTAATGGGTTGCGTTGTTTAAGTTTGGCATTTATTTCTAATACGCGTGTTTTTCGGATAGGAATGAACTATCTCCATCACAACAAGCCGCCCATTCTTCATAGAGATCTTAAAAGTATTAATATTTTGGTTCGTGCTTGCTTGCTTGTCTATTCTACTGCTCGTCTTCCTAAATGTTTGTAAACTCACTTTGACGACAACAGATCGATGAGTTTAATAGAGCAAAAGTAGCCGACTTTGGCATTTCCAAACCGGTCCGTTTCTTACCCCTCTTTTAGCTTTCTGAATTTATGTAACTTAATCGCTTTTCTCCAGTTGCAAGGCTCTAGAACCGTTCGTCCAGCTCGAGATAATGGTACTACGTATAATTGTACCTTGAAGTGGTACCTTTTTTCCCCCTTTCTGTTACGTTCTGTTTGTATCGCAATTTTGTTATTTGTTTTTCTTTGGTTGTTTCTCTTTTGTACTTGTTGACCAAACCAATGTTGACCAAACACAACAGGACACCACCAGATAACAAACCGACCACCAAGTCAGACGTTTATTCGTTTGGTATAGTAATGTGGGAGATCATTACTGGCTTAATTCCATTTCAGGGCTTTGCTCTTCGCGACATCATCGTTCGTGTTCACTCCAACGGAGAACGACCACCGGTTCCTTCCGCCGAAGAAGCTCAACGAATGATCAACAACGGCGAGCAAGATGATGAAGGCTTTAAGAGCAACTACAAATCCTATGTCGGGTTGATGCAAGAATGTTGGCACGGCGAGGAGAGTCGAAGACCTCAGTTTGATGTCATTTTGGCTCAATTGGAAGAGATGGTCCGACGTTCTCAACAACAGTG
The DNA here is from genome assembly GCA_031835245.1 of Balamuthia mandrillaris. Lineage (NCBI taxonomy): Eukaryota > Discosea > Longamoebia > Balamuthiidae > Balamuthia > Balamuthia mandrillaris. Next base: position 30,750 of record JAVKOQ010000177.1, on the reverse strand, counting down.
AGCTCCATGAGGAGGACATGAAGTTAACAAAGATTGTAATAAGAATCGCGAAAAAAAAAGCACGCGCATGATTCACCTTTTGTCCATGAACTACACATGCTCATTGGCCCAAAAGACTAATTCGTTGTTTTCTTTTTAGACTAAGGCGGCGCCAAGATATTATTATTATTAGACTAAGGCGGCGCCAAGATCACGCCGATCAATGGGACAACGAAAATAAAGCAAAATTAGTAAAAGGAAAACAAAAAAACAGACACAAAAAATAACCCACCTCCGGCGTGCCTAATCACGGCTTGTCTTACGACTCGCTATAAGCAACGGTGCCGGCACCAAAGCAACCTTACCGCCTACCGCCCCCTCACAGAGGAGGAGGAGGAGGTGGTAAGTGCTTGTAAAGTGAAAAAGCGGATCAAGATGTTTCGGGCGGCGTTGGCATCTCGATCCGCCTGGTAGCCACACTCGGGTTGAGGGCACCGAAAGGTCTTGTTTCCCCCCAACTGGTGGTGGACTTGGCCGCACTTGCCGCAGGTTTTGGAGGTGTATTCCTCATCGCAGAGGCAGACCGTACAGGACGGAAATTGCTGGGCCTTGTTGAGGAGCCTCTGCCTGAAGCGATAGTGGGACCAGGTCAGCATGGCTCTGGCCGTTCGCGAGCCAATGCGGCGGTGGCCTCGCCGCACCATCTGCTGGCTCCTGAACTCTGGCAGAAGGATGAGGGAGAAGTTCCTAAATAACAGCAATTTCAAGGGAGAGAACAAGAGACTTGCGTGGGTGTTGGAAACTCCTCGATTCATTCGCCATTCAGGCCAGCTTCCAGCAGCGTTGTGGAAGAGGCGCACAGAGGTTCGTGATGCTGTTCTTTTTTAAACAAAAGAAATCATTAGTGAGTGGTTGGTAACAAATTTTGTTTCCATCATCAAAAAATGTAGTGAGCGAGCAGAGAAAAAAGAACGCTACCTTTTCAATCGGAGCAGTGCCCCTGCCTGCGGCTGAACCGCTTCGGTTTCCACCTCTGCCTCCTTCGGCTGGTTTCCTCCTTGTGTAGTAGAAGCGTAGCAATGAGAAATACGGTGGTGCGTGGAGCTTCGTGGATGTGTGTGTCTGTGTGTTTACTTTTGAAAAGAAAGAAATGAAAAGAAAAGAAGAGAAGAGAAGAAAAGAAAACGAGTAGCAGAAAAGTGTCAAGGCGAATGACGAGTACCAAAAGTTTATTGGCGGCAGCAGCAGCATGAGCATCCATTCCGTACACCCCACCCCACACCCCAACCCACCACTTTGCCTTCAAAGGCGTGGGAGAAGGAAGGGTTGTTTTGGCGGGAAACATGCTCATTGGCCCAAAAGACTAATGTCGTGATTTCTTTTTTCGTTGTCCTTAGATCTTATGATCTTTGCGCCGCCTTAATTTATTAGACTGCTTTTAGTTCTCTGAAATTAGATTGCGCACAGCAGAAGAAGAAGGCAGGTTCCTGGGACGCCTCGTTGTGCTGGCAAAGAAGAATGACGCTTTTGCTGAAAAAAAACAGGTAAGGTTTATCTTAAAAACGTTGGTTGCCCGTGTTTATTTGTTTGTTTGTCATCCAGAGAACCCAAACAACAAATTTTGTAAACTACCGGTTTTTGTATACAGCCAACGATGGGACAAGCTCACACCACGGAAGCCCGTGCTTCTTCTTCTGCTTCTGCAACGGCTCCTGCTGCTGCAACCGAAAGCCACTTTCGCGTGGTTCCTCTATCTAAAGAACAACTTGCAAGACAAAAACAACATCTGAAGGAAAAAGTCTTGGACGATGGTAACGTCGCCTCTTCTTTCGTTTTTCTGCCAAGTTTTTATTCGCTTGGTTGCTTTTGTTTATTTTACATCCAAAAAAAAAAGGTATGGTACAATGCTCGTGCGGTTATATAGCTTTGGATCAGCACCATTACAACCTTCACATCGAGGTACTTTTCCTGTGTGCAGTCTAAACGTTACGTTTGAGCTTCATGACTGACTCTGTCTTGTCTTCAACGAAAACGAAAAAGTGCCACTGTCCTGGCCTTGAACCGTTGGACCCTTCTGGCTGGCCTCAACGTCACTTTGGTTTGTTTCTTCTTTTGTATTTCTTGGGTATAGTTTGCTAACCGGCTCTTGCTACAATGACAGAGACGGTGCCTTATGTTGCAAATACACAACGCGGAGTAGTTTCCAAAGGGAACATTCCACATGCTGCATTTACAACCTGTACTCTCACTTTTTTCGTTCTTTAACTCTCTTCTTTCTTCTTTTCCTGACCTATCTGTGGCTGATGTTTTTCCGTTTCTGGAAACATTAAACAGTTACGTTAGCTTCAGATGTTGACGAAGCGTCCGTTCGAAAGGCCATTGCATCGGTGCCCCAATTAGCAGATGCTGTTGGAACCGTAGACGAAACAGCTCAAGTTTCTGCTCTAGTCGCTGTCTCCTCTTCGCTTTGGACGAAATGGGATCTTTCACCGCCAAAAGAACTGAAACCTTTTACGGACCTGAAGAATAGCGAAGAGGAAGTGTTGCTTCCTGCCATGACCGGCTCGGAACTGTTTTTGATGGTGAAAGCAAAACGAGTGGATCTGTGTTATGAAGTGACGAAGAGATTTAGGACCATGTTGTCAAGGAACATAGCCTCTTGGTCGACCACTTTAGGCTTTGCCTACATGCCTCAACATCCTTATGGAGGACGCGATTTGACTGGGTACAATTCACCATTCTGCTTCTTCTGCTTCTTTTCTTCGCTCTTGGTTTTTCTTTGCCTTCTTATTCTCACGGTGGAACTTGCTATTTTGCAGGTTTGTGGATGGCACAAGAAACCCTGACCACTTGCTTCGCTCGTTGGTGGATGAAGTTGTCATATTTCCTGATGACTATGAAAACGATGAAGCACATACTGGTGGTACCTACATGTTTGCTGGTCGCTTTGTTCATAATCTTGCCAAGGTTTCCATCCTCCATTCTTATTTCTTGGTTTATTTTTCTGCGTTTTACTCACCAAAATAAAAGTTCTTTGCAATGTCTTCCAAAGACAAAAACGAGGTCATAGGAAGGGACTATGAGAAGGTTCGTCCACACCACGGCTACGATGATAGACCCGAGAATCCACGCCTTGGTGGCGATGATGAGTACGTAACCGTTGAGAATACACCTCCTCGTTCGCACAGTGCTCGAGCTTTCGGCTCCATGTTGCGACAAGCTTATCCGTATTGCAACGGCGAGGAGGAAGGTCTTTATTTCACAGCGTATTCTCGCTTTCTCTCGGAGATAGACACGGCTTTGAAGAGAATGTGTGGGCATTTTGCGGAGGATGGGAGCGTGGATAACTTGTTCTCTATAACACGTGCTGTCGGATGTAACTACTATTACGTGCCATCGCTGCCAGAGTTAAAGTGGTTGATGGAGATAGCAGATGAAGAACACGAGAAAGAAAAGGAGACAGGAGAGGACGAAGGTGAAGAAAATGATGAAACAACAACGCAAACTAAAGACAAGGACAAACAGGACGAAGAATCCGAAAAGACAGACATCAAAGTAATTGTTGAATATTGGTACTCTATCTTCTTTCTCCTTTGTTGGCTATTTCTTTTTGGATTCTGCTTCCTGCTCACTCTATCATGTAGTACAAACTGTGGTTACAAAACGATATTTATGGAGAAAAAGAAGATCATGGAGTCGGTGTCACCTCGCGTTAAAGTCATTGGCAACCCGAACATGCCTCGTCTTGCCGCTTTCGGTAAAAAATTCTGTTCGTTTGGCCACAACCTCTTTATTAACAAACAAACAAACAAACAAACAAACAAACAAACAAACAAACAAACAAACAAACAAACAAACAAACAAACAAACAAACAAACAAACAAACAAACAAACAAACAAACAAACAAACAAACAAACAAACAAACAAACAAACAAACAAACAAACAAACAAACAAACAAACAAACAAACAAACAAACAAACAAACAAACAAACAAACAAACAAACAAACAAACAAACAAACAAACAAACAAACAAACAAACAAACAAACAAACAAACAAACAAACAAACAAACAAACAAACAAACAAACAAACAAACAAACAAACAAACAAACAAACAAACAAACAAACAAACAAACAAACAAACAAACAAACAAACAAACAAACAAACAAACAAACAAACAAAAAAGAAATAACTCTGGAGGATGGCACTATTCTATGGAGCAAACTGTCTCATCATGACGGACGCAATAACTTTCCTCACGTGTTTCCCTCCAACGAGAAACTGGTGCAAGCTCTGGAGGAACATGTAGGCTCTGCAGGAGTGGAACGTTTGAAAATAGAACCTATAGGGGATATCTACAAAGCTGGAACACGTGTCGGTGTTTGGTGAACAGGAGAAAAGGAATGGCGTCGTAACCGCCAAGATCAAAACAACAATCATGGATCTTTGCGCCCAGCCCTTCTCGCTTTTAGTCTGTTATTTTAAGTGCAACACTAAAAATAAAGGTTATTAACCAAAAAACAAAAACAGTTAGGGCACAGCCGGTTTCGAACCGACGACCTTCTCGGTGTAAACGAGATGCTCTGCCACTGAGCTATGCACCCTTGGTTGTCGATTAAAGCAAAAAAACTGAGAATTCACTCGCTTTCGGGCTTGTGGCGTGCCATTGTTTGTCTTCCTGCTCCTCATGAGGACGGCATGAGAAGAAGAAGGCAAACGCATCACTCTCCGCTGTTGTTGTGTGATAGGTGCAGGCCCGAGCGGGTTGACAGCGGCTAAATCGCTGTTAGAGGAGGGTCTCAACGTCGTAGTTCTAGAGCAGACTGACCAAATAGGAGGTAGTCTTGTTGCTTGTTTTAAACACCTCAACTTTGGGTAACGCGCTGCATACACAAAGGAAATTGGGTATATAGAGAAGCAGGAGAACCTTTCAACGATGTTACTCCTTGTTTTAAAGGCTTGACGGCCAACACCACCAAAAGAGCGATGGCATTCTCGGACCTGCCCATGCCGGAAGACTATCCCACTTATCCTCATCATGTTCAAGTTCTTGCATATCTCGAGCGATATGCAACTCATTTCGAGGTGCTGCCTCATGTCCTTTTCCGTTGTCGTGTCGTTCGTATTAGGCCGTTGAGGAGGACGAATGAAGAAGAAAAGTGGGCAGTGAGTTGGGTTGTGGGAGGCGAAGCTGAGCAAGAACAAGTTCAAATTTTTGACGGCGTAGCTGTACGTTTCTCTCATCCCCATACGTATCGTTAGTTCTCTGTCTTATCACTTGCTTTCCCCGTTCCTATTGTTGTTTGCGTTGTGCAATTGTTATTCATTTTTGTTTTGTTTTGTTTTTGTTTTTGTTTTTTTTTTTTTTTTGACGGTAGAGCCACGCCTAACATTTCCGTTTTTCTTGTGCCGTTATAAAGCTGTGCAATAGTAAAAAAAAGCATCTCTTTCTTTTATTTCCCGTGCTCACTTTCTCTTATCCCTTCCAAAGGTCATCACCGCAAACCTTCTTATCCACCTTTTTATACACGTTCGGCTTCTTCTGCTTCTCCCTTACAAATCCACAGCCATGAGTACAGACATACTTCAGGCATCTCTGCCAAAGGAAAGAAAGTGGTTGTTGTAGGAATGGGCAAAAGCGGCAGCGATATCGCCGAAGAGCTTCTCCCAGTTTGTTCCAAGCTGCTCCTTTGCAGCGCTCGTTGGAAGATCTATCATTCAATGTTGGAATCTTCCTCATCAACGAGTTTGAGCGATTTTTTTCCAATTCTACAGGCTGAAAAAGTTGTTGCAACAGGTGTCCCCTCTCGCTTGGATGGGCGAACGCTAATTTGGGATGACGCTGAGGATGGAGACGAAACCGAAACTGGATGCGACATCATTATCTACTGTACTGGCTACGGTACAAATACTTGTTTTGTTGTTGTTGTTGTTGTTGTTGTTGTTGTTGTTGTTGTTGTTGTTGTGGTTCTTCTTCTTCTTGTTCTTCTTCTTGTTCTTCTTCTTCTTCTTCTTCTTCTTCTTCTTCTTCTTCTTCTTCTTTACAGCTATTTATTTGTTTCTTCATCAAATAGAGTTTGATTTCGAGTTTCTTGATGAAGATGGAGAAGATATATTAGTCATCAAGCAAGCTGTTAAGAGTGTAGCCACATCTTCTTATATTCCACTCTACCAGTTCATGATGCCACCATCCCACCCAACCCTTGCCATCATTGCCCTTCATCCGGTCGCCGAAGCACAAGGTCTCCACTCATCCATTCTCTCTTTCTCTTACACTTTGCTAAGCTGGTCCCTCTTTTTTTTTCTTCTGGCATTTTTCGAACTATATTTCGTTTTTCTTTGCATTGATGGTCATCGTTAGGAAAAAGGTTTGCTCAAATGCTGAGTAGTAGGGTTCCTTTTCCAACCGAGCAAGAAATGAGACGGAGTGTGAAGCATTGGGAAGAACAGGTTTTGCTTCGACCGCGTAATTACAGAGTGATGGAGGTGGAACCAGCTGCTTACATTCAGAACTTGCTTCAACGATGTGTTTCACTTTCACGAACATGAATTTATAATGAATGCTAGTTAATGCCGAATATTAGTGTTATTCTCGTGTTCGTCGATAGGTACTACCATCCTTCTTATTCGTTGTGGTTGTTCACCGTTTTCGCCATCTTCATCTTGTTCTCGTTCTTCTGCGTTTGTTTCGTCGTCATCTTTGAATTCAGGAATCGTCAAGTTCTACAATATGTAATATGCTAACGTTAGTCTTTTCTCTCTCTCTCTCTCTCTCTCTCTCTTGCTCTCTCTCTCTCTCCCCATGTGTCTCTCACTTGGTTTTTTGTGCTTAACAAACCATTTCGATATAAGGTTGACTTTCGTCCACGTTTTCTATGTCAAACTCAGCAGCAGGCTTGATTTCCATTTCTTGCTTTAAAGTCTTGTTGGCTTGCTGCAGCTGTGGCAAGAAAGACTTCACTCTGGAGAGTACTAACGTTCCCCGTGGTTTTTTTGGCAAAAAAAAAAAATTTAAAAACTCGCAACAACAAAACGCATCCAAAATCAAATCAATAACAAAAAGAAGCAAAGAGACAAGAAAATGTAAAGGCAAACCAGAGCTAGGTGGAGGTTTTGTGATCTGTGGTGGGCGAGGGAGGACTCTGTCTTTGCCATCAGCAATAAAAAATGGGGACTCTGTAAAAATGGGTGACGGTGAGTTCTGACGGACGGAAGAGCGCAAAAAAGAAAAAAACCTTCCTCCCCCGACAAGTACAGCAACTCTTTCGACGCTACTGCCTGTCGTCCCACTGTTTTCTCTGCCTCCTCCTCTTCTTCTTCTTCTTCCGCTTTTCGCTTCGCTTTGAGCTTTTGTTCTTCGCTGCCGCTCATCTTTTCTTTTTGTTGGTTTGGTCAGGAGGAACAGCGGCATTTTTTTTGGTTGGGAAATTTCGTTACCTTTTGATTAAAAAGGGAAGAGCATTTGGGGGGTACTACTGGCAAAACATCAAAAGGCAAGGGTAGAGCACACCACTCCGGTCAGTGCTACACTTGCTTATTCAACAAGGAGAAGTTCAATAGGTGCAAGCGCTGCTATGCTGAAATGAAGAACGTCAACGATGCTTGCTATGGCATTGCTGTTCGTCAACCTTCTGCGGACATTGATGAGTAGTCTTCTAAAGTAAACGGCTGGTCTTTTGTGAAGATTGAATTTGCCGGCTCTTACCCTAAGCTTGGCTTTGTTCTCTACCCTGCTGCTGTTATAGAGGTTATTTCTCACACTTTTGAAAACATGCTTGGCTACATTGAAAATACTTTAGTAGGTTACTCGACATCTTTCTCTTTCTGTTCACCCCCTTTCTTTCTCTCTCTCTCTCTCTCTCTCTCTCTTCTCTTTCTCTCTCTCTCCTCTTTCTCTCTTCTACTCCTTCTTTCACACCACTGCTGGTCAAAGGTTGTGATGACCACATTGCTGCCTTAATTCTCAACGAATTCCTCTGCCGTACTAACAAGCTTGCAACTGAATGGGGACCTACTTCAAGCCAACGTGATGAAGGATGAAGAATGTGTGGCTGCTGCTATCAATGAGAGCAATGGTGTGACCAAGGCTTTGAAGAAGCTCTCTTGTTTGTTGCATGGCCTTTGGAATGAATCTCAATGCATCTTGATTGGATGGGCTTTGTGGAGCTGTGATAAGGCCGGTAAGGGAACAACCCAACGGATACCAACTCGTTGTGTGCAAGGAAAAGACCTTTAATAGAATGAAAGAAAGAAATATATATACAAGGAGAGATAGGGATAGGTATTATGGGAGAGTGGTATAACAGAGCATGCAAAGGAACTTGGTCTCTCACAAGAGCAGGGCCATCCCAAAAGCCTCAAAGACGCGCTATGCCTCCTATGCTCTCATGGCATGCTTCGTGGAGGATGATGAAGAGCTTTTACAGAGAAAAAAGAGTGAGCATGCCTTTGCTGATGAAATCCAGACAGGATTGTCAATTTCTCTTGCTGTTGCAATGTGCAAAGTTCTTGTTTGTGGCTTAAGGTATGCATATTTATTTTTTTTTCCCTCACTTGTGTTTTTCTTTGTTCTTATTTTATCATCCTGTAAAAGCAAAGTGTTGTTGACATTGATGCACATTAGTAATCATCATCAAGAACTTCTTCCTTATCTTCATGACTTTCAGTTGCTGCAGCACCATCTCTTGGCCTTGGCCTTGGCCTCCAATTCGTTGATGCTGAAACAATGCTTTGCCTGTCTTGTGCAGAGCTATGCTTCGCCATTGCTGTCAAGCAAGGTTCTACCAACAATGGAAAACTTTGCTGCACAGTCTTAGGAGGCTCCAAGAGATGATGGAGATCTGCAAGCGCTGCTGGCCAAGGAGTTCATCTCCAGCGCTCTGTTTATGCTCTACAAGCATGCAGGGCAGTTCATGGAAATGAGCGAGTTCATTTTCTCCAACAAGATTTCCTTTTTAAACAAGTGTTGTCTAGCCCTAACTTACACTTTTGGTTTTTTGCTACACACTTGTTCTATTCTTTCCATTAGAAATGTTTGGCTCCTGTCTTTCTCTTTGTTCCTGTCTTTGTTCTGCGCTTAGGTTCTAACAGCCCAGATGTTCTCTACTGAAAAGAGTCTAGAAAGTTTAGGACCAGTTATTAAAACCTAAGTATAGAACCTAAGAAAAAAAGAAAAATAGGAGCCAATAAAAGACAAAGATTAAGTGGGTGTTGTCATTTACTTGTTATCCTTAGTGTACTAACCATAGTAGTAGTAATAAGAAGTTTATTTGCTCTAAGAGCAACACCACAGTATACCTAAAAAGTAAGTGTTGTACATACATAGTGTACTCTTTTCTTACTCCCTCATCCTCGATGCCTTTTCAATTGTTATGATAGTTCACAAGTGAAAGGTGTTGAATGAGCTTTAAGACTGACTTTGTATCATCTAGTTATCCTTTTTTTTTCTTTTCCTCTCTTTTCCTTACTTCCAAAGACTGATAAAATGCAGAAGAACTTCCATGCGACCAACTTGCTCTTGCTGCCAATAATCTCTAAACTTGTTTACAACTTTGCTTGCATTATTCCATCTCTTGAGTTCTGTTGCATTTCTTTTCACTTGACAAGAGCTTTGTTGTACAGTCTTCTATAATTATGATTAGCTTCCTGACTTGTTCTTCATCTTCATTGTCCACACTCCAGATTCTAAAATGATCTTCCCAAAGGTTTGGAAATTTTAACAAAAAGTATTCTGCAGTTTCTTCCTCAGCATTGCATGCAGGGCACTTACTATTCTCTATAGATTGTTGTAACTCCCCACTTTTTTCTAATGGGCAGTCCACCATAGTGAATTACATTCATCAATCATTCTTTCCTTGGGTTGATAATCACTAAGCTTCATTGTTATCCAACTAAACATCTTCCATTTGTTTAAGAGGTTATGCCAAAGCCATACTAATAACGTGTATAATGCAACTTGGATGCTGATCAAGGCCATACTTCATCTTTGCCCACCCTGAATCCTAGACCAAGACGGTCCTTCTGGACCTGGCTTTTGAAGTGCAAGACAGTTGGGTGCCATTGAGAGCTTGTGACTGTTGAAAAGGGGCTAAAAAATGTTTGGGTAGGAATACACATGTGTTGCTGTGTGTATGTTGTAATTGTGTATAGAAAGATTGAAAGTGCTGATCTTTCTGGTGGAAAATGCAAATGTGATAAGGCCGGTGAGGGAACAACCTGTTGGCAACTGCCAACATAACCAACTCTTTCTTCGTTTCTTTCTTCATTTCTTTTCTCTTTTCTGTCGACAATCTCACGTCAGCTATCATCGATCTTTTATGTCGACACCGAGCCATTCCGAAGATCTTTCTCCTGTCTTCCCTGGAACTTTCCCGAGCCTAGAACTTAAGAACAAAGAAACCAAGAAGTCACTCCCCAACCCCGAGCCCCTTTCCTTCCTTGGTTGCCTTCTCAACTATAAATACTTTTCTTACAACCAAGAACACACAGACGAAAAAAAAACAAAGAAACAACACACTCACAAACACACTTGTTTTCTTCCTCTCATTAAATACGTTTGGCTCCCGTCTTTCTCTTGGTTCCTGTCTTGGTTCTATGCTCAGGTTCTAACAAACCCAGTGGATACTAACTCATTGTGTGCAGGGAAAAGACCTATAATAGAATGAAAGAAAGATATATATATACAAGGAGAGATAGGGATAGGTATTATGGGAGAGTGGTATAACACTTCCCCCTCCCAGGCCAAAGTCATGATTGACTATCAGGCTGATAATTACGATACCACTCTCCAGAAACCTTTCCACTTCAACCTATATTCAAGTCCTTGGCTGGTATAGTGGTGATCAAGAATTTTCTCCACCTCGTATTCATCATCAGCAAGCTCTCTATCTTCATCGTCATATGGGATGAATTTTTTGACGCAGTTGAGGTTTACCACTTTATTCGTTTCAGGACCAGCAGTATTCCGCACCTTAATTGTCTGTGGAGAACAGATTTTGATAATCTTGTAGGGTCCTCCTTTCCATTTACGTCAAAGATTCTGCGACTTGCTGATGGATGTGGCTTTGGAGTGAATGAGAACCAGGTCACCAACCTTAAACTCTTCCTCCGGCTTGCCATGCCATATCTCCATCTTCTCTTTTTGAGTGTTGTCTACTCCATGGGCTTCTTCTGCATGTTCACACTGTGTCTCCTGTAGTTGCCTCACCCACAAATTGTCGGACAAGTGTGTTGTGTCCACCAAACCGGTACCATGGGACTTCCTCCCAAACATAAGCTCGTAGGGGGTAAATCGTCATCCTGGCAGCAGCACGTGGTGATAAGAATAACGTAGCATAGGAAGGTACACACTCCAGGCTTGTTGCCTGCTGTCCACAAACTTTCGGAGCTGCTCTTTAAGGGTACGGTTGTATTGGTTCAACCACGCCGTTTCCTTGGGGATGCTCTGCCGTGGCATATTTGCACTTGATGCCCAGAAGAGTCAAAAGCTCATTGTTGAGTTTGTTAACAAACTCTCTTCCTTGATCCGACAGAAGCTCTTTAGGTCCATGCTCATGAAGATCTCAAGTAAGGCCTTCGCCCACCCATAGGAACATCGTGAAACTGATGAAGTATCTCATTCCTAAGCTCCTTGGGCACAATTTGTTGGACGGTAGCTTGTTTGACCTTGGCTTTATCAGGCCAAATCACGTGTAAAAGATGTCTGTCTTGAAGGAAGCATTGCTCCATGAGCGCCAACTGACGGGGTGTCTTGTGTTGACATGCCTCCTTGTTGCCTTCAATGGCTTTGATGAACCATAAAAACTCATCATCGTTATGCAGCAGCTCAAGCCATTAGTTGGAATCCAACTCTGTATCCAGTAAAACCTGCAGGGAGCCATTTGGTTATGACTGTATCCCACAGTCATCTTCATCATCTGACTGGCTGCCTTCCCCTCTGTCTTTGAAAGTAACCTGAATGCAGTTCTTTAGACAAGTAACAGTGTTGACTGTACCCAGAGCGAATGGTTCACAGCTGAGACTATCAGCATTGGAATGTTCCTTCCCTGGTCAGTGGGTAACTTGGAAGTGGCCGAATTCCTGCAGCTTGGCAATCCATCTCACTAACTTGCCTGAAGGGTTTTTCTGGAAGAACAGCCACTGCAGCACCGAATGGTCGGTGATGACACATTCCAGCTGCTGAAGAACATAATGTCACCAATGCTGTAGGAAAAAGACAATGGAGTAAGCCTCCTTCTCTGTGGCGCTCCAATTGAGCTGTGGACCGGAAAGCTTCTTGCTACCATAGGCTACAACGTGGTATAGCCTGTCCTCTCCTTTCTGTTCCCCTGATGGCGTAATCGCTGGCATCACAGCAGATCTGAAAGTCTTTTTCAGCATCAGGATAGGCAAGGACAGGAGAACTGATCAGAGTCTCCTTTATCCCTTGAAATGCCTATTCCTGCTTGTCGCTCTACACGAACTTTTTTTTGGGCTCATGATGTCAGTAAAGGGTTTCACCATCTCGGTGAGATGGTGGATAAACTTGTGGTAGTAGTTTGCAAGTCCGAAAAAGCTTTGCAGTTGCCTTCTGGTAATAGGGCGAGGGCAATCTTGCACCGCCTTGACCTTGCTCTGTACAGGGCTTATTCCATCGCTAGACACCATATGCCCAAGGTACTCCATCGTCTCCTTCATGAAGGTGCACTTGTTGACCTTCACGTAGAAGTGCACTCACAGAGACGCTCAAAGACCTTGCGTAGGTGAACAAGGTGGTCCTCAAATGCCTTAGAAAAGACGATGAGGTCGTTGATATGACACCAAGAAAACTGCTGCTTGAATTTGCTGAAGATCTCGTCCATTCCTTGTTGGAACGTAGCTGGAAGGGCATAACCACAGGCTCAAACTGACTGGATTTCATGACAATCTTCTTCCACCATGATTTGTAAAGCTCTGTCATACATAGTCCATAAAACAAGGTAGACTTGACAATAGCCTCTGCAGCAATCTGGGCAGTGCGTGTACCAAGGCCTTGAGCAATGGCTCCTCACTGCCTAAGGCTGTAGAGGGCTTGCTTGGCCACTTTCTTCACACCACAGTCCCAGGTACTTGGCCTTCTTCGTTTTAGAATCTAGAATGGACAATGGAGATAAAGAAGAAGTTAGAAAACTAATCATAAAAGACTGTAGTATAACAAAGATCCTGTCAAGTGGAAAGAAATGCAACAAAGCTTAAGAGATGAAGCAATGTAAGCAAAGTTGTAAATGAGTCTGGAGATTATTGACAGAAAGAGCAAGTTGGAAGCATGGAAGTTCTTCTGCATTTTATCAATCTTTGGAAGTAGGCAGAAGACGGATTTGTGGAATGGCCCAGTATTGACATCAAAGATTGATGACAACTGACATGAAATTGTCAACATATAGGTCCTTTTTAAGGGGGCCTGCTCAGATCATAAGAATCAGTCATGATGTACATACCATGATGGAGATCTCCTTTTGTTGTCTTTTTTTCTTCTGGACTTAACTAACATTTTTTTTGAGCAGAAGTGAACTATTTTCTTTTGCCTTATACATTGATTAATCATGGAAACCACTGCAATTAACACCCTCTGTAAGATAATCAACATTAACATTAACACCAGTTACTACTTTGGATCAATACAACAAACACGCCAATGTATGCTTGAATTCATGCTTATGCAGAACTTCTAGGCGATCAAACAACAGAAAGAAAAGGAATACACTGCTTTAACAGCCAGACCAGAGAGTCCACAATCTCACACTTTCAAGAATTGTTAAAGTACTGCAAAAAAAACTTATTACCTTGACTACCTTGCCACAGTCAAAACAGTTATTGAGCACCATGGTAGCACGGCAGCCTTCAAGGAACATTGGACAAAGCTGGGAAGGAAGGATTCTTCCATTGGGAGCTTGCATCAAGAGGAAGCAGGTCCAGAAGGACTGCCTTGGTCTAGTAGTAACTGGCTTAAGAAGGAGAGTTTTAATCTTGCATGAAGGAAAAGATTGAGGGTGGGCAAAGCAGCTGGTGTGGACAATATTGAAGTAAAAGTACACTATGTATGTACAATGCTTACTTTTTATGTATAGATTGGTGTTGCTCTCAGAGCAAATAAACTTCTTATTACTACTACTAGATTCTAAAACGAGCTTTCCAGTGATGGTCAATGAGCTCAATTCTGTCTAAAAACCCCAGCCACAGTGCTTTGATGAACTTGCAATTCACTTCTTGCGGCCTATAATCTCTAAACTTGTTTACAACTTTGCTTGCATTATTTATCTTCTTCCACCATGATTTGGAAAGCTCTGTCATACATAGTCCATATGACAAGGTAGACTTGACAACGGCCTCTGCAGCAATCTGTGTATCCTGGCCTTGAGCAATGGCTCCCTGCTACCTAAGGCTGTAGAGGGCTTGCTTGGCCTTGGTGATCCTCTCCTTGGCATGAGTTGTCCACTCACCACTTTCTTCAAATCACAGTCCCAGGTACTTGGCTTCCTTTACAAGTACTTAGCCTCTTCACATGTTTAACAGCCTTCCCTTAAGTCTCCACTCTTGAAAGCAAGCCTTCTTTCCTTGTACCAGCACCACTGATTTCTTTGCATTAAACTGAAAGTTATAGAGCATTCAGCTCAAGGCCTTGGTACATGCACTGCCCAGATTACTGCAGAGGCTATTGTTAAGTCTACCTTGTCATATGGACTATGCATGACAGAGCTTTCCAAATCATGGTGGAAGAAGATCGAAGCTGTGTGGAATGAGACTGCAAGAAGTGTATTGCAAGTTCATCGAAGGACTGTGGCGGGGGTTTGTAGAGCAGAATTGGGCTGGTTGACCATCAAGGCCTACTGTGAGTTGGAAAGACAAGCAGTAATTCGTCATGCTGAGAGGCAAGATGGCCACTTTGAGCTACTTGAAGAGGTAAGCCAAGCAAGAGAAGAGGAAGGTGAGAAGAATGAAGGTGAGGGAGGTGAAGGGACAAGTGTTGTTGAAAAGAAAGCCAAGAGGATGAGGGCCTTAACTCGAGTAGCCAAGGGGGAGTATGCAGCTGAAGGAGAAAGAGGAACAAGAGCATGGCTATGGCATAACTTCTTGACAAATGGAAGTTGTTTGGTTGGACAACAACGGAGCTTAGTGATTACCAACCCAAGGAAAGAACGTTTGATGAATGCTATTCGTTGTGGTAGACTGCCCATTGGAAAAAAGTGGGGAGCCATTCAGCAGTCTGAGGAGGATAGTAAGTGCCCTGCATGTGGTGCTGAGGAAGAAACAGCAGAACACTTCCTGTTAAGATGTCCAAATCTTTGGGAAGATCGCTTTAGAATCTGGAGTGTGGACAATGGAAATGAAGAACAAGTTAGGAAGCTGATTATAGAGGACTGTACAACAAAGCTCCTGTCAAGTGGAAAGAAATGCAACAGAGCTCAAGAGATGGAACAATGTAAGCAAAGTTGTAAATGAGTCTGGAGATTATGGGCAGCAAGAGCAAGTTGGAAGCATGGAAGTTCTTCTGCATTTTATCAATCTTTGGAAGTAATGTAAAAGCAAGGAAAAGAGAAGAAAGGAACGGGGAATGAAAAGGTTAGCTAGATGATACAAAGTCAGTCTGAAATCTTATTCAACACCTTTCACTTGTGAACTTGAATAACAATTGGGAAGGCATTGAGGATGAGGGAGTAAGAGAAGTAAGAGTACACCATGTATGTACAATGCTTACTTTTTATGTATAGATTGGTGTTGCTCTCAGAGCAAATAAACTTCTATTACTACTACTCATTGCTTAACTCCTCATCTACCAGAAATTCCTCAGAGTTGCCCATTCATGCAAATGACACTTATCATACCATGGTATCACTCTGCAATGATGTCCACATCTGTGATCCTCCTCCTCAGTCAGTATGATGCCATAGAATTCTGAAGAGTTATCCATTTCAATATTCTCATCAGTCACCATTTCAATATTCTCCTTTCCTTTTCTCTGCGCATATCTTTGTTTCTTTAGGTTTTTACAGTAGTTTGCCTTCATTCTGGCCTGTCTCAGAGTAACTCCTCAATACTGCAGCTCAAAGATCCTCTATCACATAAAAGGGCAGAAAGAAGAAAAAACAAAAAATAAGGCGAAATTGGATACTGAGAGGTTTCTGTGTACACCACTGAGAAGGAAAACAGTTTGCCAAGCTTTGGTGACATTGATGTTAACAAAAACAGTTCTGAAGCTGCTCTTGCCTGCCTGCTTAAGAGAAAAGCCGAGTTATCTCTCGTGATTGCACAAGAAGTATTATCATGGGACTCAAAGTGGTGAAGAAGAGGATAAAAAACGTTTTGATGACTTATGTCATCAGAAGAGTGAACTAATGGAGATGATCAATCAACTGACCGTGATTTGCAAGAAAGTGAGCCACTGTTTTAACTGCACTCGAACCTGCCTTCACAACTTCTGGTTAACCCTCTGTCAACTCCTTATGTTTCTCCCAAGGGCGCTACTTCCGCAGGTGCAGCTGTGTCAAAGGTGGTAAAACTCTACCTGCTGTTTCCTCTTTGCTCTGCATGTTGAAAAGCTTCACTTGGTTCTATGTGTCATCAACAATGCTAGTCTCTGTCTGCATATCAAGAAGTGTCATTTTGGCTTCTTACAGCTCCATCTGGTTTAAAACATTGTCTCCAGTGAGGGCTATGCTCCTGATGTGGATAAGCTTTCAGCCTTCAACAGCCTTCTATCGGCAAGCAGTTGCAGTCTTATCTGGGCTTTGTCAACTTTCTGCGCAGCTTTGTGCCTTTATATTCTTGCCTAATCACTCCTTTG
This sequence comes from Balamuthia mandrillaris, assembly GCA_031835245.1. Lineage (NCBI taxonomy): Eukaryota > Discosea > Longamoebia > Balamuthiidae > Balamuthia > Balamuthia mandrillaris. Next base: position 13,970 of record JAVKOQ010000177.1, on the reverse strand, counting down.
GATGCCCTCTGCAACATTCCAGATGTGTGACCCTTTTGGAATAAGAACTGCAACAAAGCTATCACTGCACTTCACCAAATCCCCAGTTCCCCTTCAGTTCTGAGCAAGCTGGACCCTAGTCTTCCCTTCCTTGTTGGTATCAATGCTTCCCAATATGGCATTGGTGCTGTGCTCTATCAAGAGTCAGCTGATGGTATTCGCTGTTATATTGCCTTTGCTAGCCATGCCCTCAACTCTGCTCAATGCAACTATCCTGCCACGAAATGAGAGCTTCTTGCTGTGGTCTTTGCCCTCCACCAGTTGCTTTGTCAAGAGAACTCGTCCATTACATCAAGTTGTTTTTGGACAAAATGGCCCCTTTTTCCGTGGAAGAACAACAGGAGTTACTCTCTTGCCTTTATCTTGCTGGCCATGAAGGTGCTGCCAATCTCTTCAACAAGGTTTGGAATGAAGGTTTCTTCTGGCTTTCCCTTTGGGCTGATTGCTTCACTACCAACCCATTTGGGTGATGCCTGCCTTCGTTTCAACGTTGCCAAGCATGGTTTTCATCCTCTGAAAACCATCTCTGCCACTTTTCCCTTTGAACACGTTGCCTTGGACCTGTTTAGCCCACTTGCCACTGATGAATCTGGTTTCTGTTATGTTTTGGTGGTCACCGACATTGCTACCAGGTTCATCCTTCTTCGTCCTTTAGTTAACAGGACAGCAGCTGCTACAGCCAGTGCCTTCTATGGGGTCATATGCAATTTTTGCTTTTCCAAGATTGTACAGTTAGACAATGGCTCCAAGTTTGTCAACAAGACCATGGCTACTATCAAGGCTATCTCTGGCTTTGACCACAGATTTATTGCTGCCTACCACCTGTGAGCCAATGGTGCTGCTGAGGCCCATGTCAAGCTTGCCAAGGCCATCCTTATGAAGCTTGTCTTTTCTGATTGGAGCCATTGGTCCACCTTCCTTCCAGCTGCCCAATTTGCAACTTCAACAGCTGACCTCCAGGCATAAATCAACTCCCTTTGCAGCTTTCCCAAAACGGCGGTTTTTGGCGGTTTTTCCATCAGCCACCAAAAACCGCCCATAGTAGTAGTAGTAATAAAAAGTTTATTTGCTCTGAGAGCAACACCAATCTATACATAAAAAGTAAGCCTTGTACATACATAGTGTACTCTTACTTTTCTTACTCCCTCATCCTCAATGCCTTCCCAATTGTTACTCAATTCACAAGTGAAAGGTGTTGAATGAGATTTCAGACCAACTTTGTATCATCTAGCTATCCTTTTCTTTCCCTTTCCTTTTTCCTCTTTTCCTTGCTTACATTACTTCCAAAGACTGATAAAATGCAGAAGAACTTCCATGCTTCCAACTTGCTCTTGCTGCCCATAATCTCCAGACTCGTTTACAACTTTGCTTACATTGTTCCATCTCTTGAGCTCTGTTGCATTTCTTTCCACTTGACAGGAGCTTTGTTGTACAGTCTTCAATAATCAGCTTTCTGACTTGTTCTTCACTTCCATTGTCCACACTCCAGATTCTAAAGCGATCTTCCCAAAGGTTAGGACACCTTAACAGGAAGTGTTCTGCTGTTTCTTCCTCAGCATCACATGCAGGGCACTTGCTATCCACCTCAGACTGCTGAATGGATCCCCACTTTTTTCCAATAGGCAGTCCACCACAGCGAATAGCATTCATCAAACGTTCTTTCCTTGGGTTGGTAATCACTAAGCACCGTTGTTGTCCAACCAAACATCTTCCATTTGTCAAGAAGTTATGCCATAGCCATGCTCTTGTTCCTCTTTCTCCTTCAGCTGCATACTCCATCTTGGCTACTCGAGTTAAGGCCCTCATCCTCTTGGCTTTCTTTTCAACAACTGTCGTTCCGTCACCTCCCTCACCTTCATTCTTCTCCCCTTCCTCTTCACTTGCTTGGCTTACCTCTTCAAGTAGCTCAAAGTGGCCATCTTGCCTCTCAGCATGATGAATTACTGCTTGTCTTTCCAACTCACAGTAGGCCTTGATGGTCAACCAGCCCAATTCTGCTCTACAAACCCCCGCCACAGTCCTTCGATGAACTTGCAATACACTTCTTGCTGTCTCATTCCACACTGCTTCGATCTTCTTCCCCCATGATTTGGAAAGCTCTGTCATACATAATCCATATGACAAGGTAGACTTGACAATAGCCTCTGCAGCAATCTGGGCAGTGCGTGTACCAAGGCCTTGGGCAATGGCTCCCCGCTGCCTAAGGCTGTAGAGGGCTTGCTTGGCCTTGGTGATCCTCTCCTTGGCATGAGTTGTCCATTCCCCACTTTCTTCAAACCACAGTCCCAGGTACTTGGCCTCCTTCACCCGTTTCACAGCCTCCCCCTTCAGTCTCCACTCTTGAAAATGAGCCTTCTTTCCTTGTACTAGCACCACTGATTTCTTTGCATTGAACTGAAGTCCCAGAGCATTCACTGCCTCCACTGCTACATTCAATCTTCTCTGAAGCTCAAATGGGGCGCTGGCCACCACTGCCAAGTCATCTGCAAACAACAAGCAAACATTCCTTGCTTTATCTCCTCTTTCCTTCTCCTCTGCAGCTTGTAGCTTTCTTGCCACCACATCAATGTATACATTGAACAAGAATGGAGACAAAACTCCTCCTTGCTTAACTCCTCTTTCCACCAGAAATTCCTCTGAAAGCTGCCCATTCATGCGAATAACACTCGTCATACCATGGTACCCCTCTGTAATGATACCCACTGCTGCCTCTTCTGCTCCTCTTTTGCGTAATGTCCTTGCCAGTATGTCATGGTCAAGCATGTCATATGCCTTGCTGATATCCAACAGAGCAATATAGGTACGTTCTTTGCTTCTCTTCATCAGGCATTTCTTCAACCGCCACACCTGATCCATGACTCCCCTTCCTTTTCTAAATCCACCCTGGCAAATACTTATCCACCCTTGCTCTCTTGCTTGTATGTTCAATTGTACCAAGATAGCTCCTTCAAACACCTTGGCTGCATTGCATAGGAGAGTAATACCTCTATAGTTTGCTGGATTCTGGGGATCTCCTGCCTTATGCAAGGGAATAACCACCCCCTGTTTCCCCTCCTTGGGGAATATGCCTTGGTTCTCAATGACCTTGATCAGCGTCCAAGTTGCATCTTGCACATGTTTGCCTCCATACTTCATCATTTCCCCATCAATATTGTCCACCCCAGCTGCTTTGCCCACCCTCAATCTTTTCCTCCATGCAAGATTAAAACTCTCCTTCTTAAGCCAGTTACTACCAGACCAAGGCAGTCCTTCTGGACCTGCTTCCTCTCGATGCAAGCTCCCAATGGAAGAATCCTTCCTTCCCAGCTTTGCCCAATGTTCCTTGAAGGCGGCCGTGCTACCGTGGTGCTCCCTAACTGCTTTGGGCTCTGCTCTACGCTTTGCCACTATCCTCCACATGTTGCCGATCCATTTCTGCATTTCCTTGATGTTCTCTTGTCTTTTCCACTTCATCCAGTCCCATTTGTTGGCTCTCCACAACTTCACAAACCTTTTCCTGAGTTCCACAAATTCCTCTCTGGCCTTTCCATCATTCTTTCCTTCTCTTAGCCACTGAGCATGGGCTATCACTACCTGCTTGTTCAAGGATGTTAACTCTGCTGTCCACCATGGCTTCCTTGCCCTGCTCGTTGTTGCTCCTATCAGTCTCCTTTCTCTACCAAACCATCTCATTGCACAATCCCACAAACCTTTTTTCCACTTGCTCCAAAGATCTTCAACAGTAGCTGTTCCCTCCCGTGTTTTCTTGACCATGGCCTTCCATTCCTCTCCTTTGAAGAAACGCTTGCACCCGCGTTTGTACTCCCTCCACCTCCTCTTGCGATCTTCCTCCGAGTAGGACTTCCACTTCCATCGTTCCATCCAAACCCCGCCACAATTATCTGCTGGGGCCTTCAACTCGACTACCAGTGGTCGATGATCGGTCCAAGCTTGCCATCTGTCACCAACTACCTTGCCCGTCCATCTCCATGCTACCACATAGTCCACAATGCTCTTTCGTTTTCCAGCTCTCCATGTAAATACTGGCGCTTCCTCTTCGAGCTGAGGCAACGAGAGGGCCAGCCTTTTGAAAGCCTCCACCAACACCTTTCCTCTCGTGTTGTAAGTAGATTCACCTCTACCATTCCATCCCTTTCCAACCCTGGCGTTCCAATCACCTCCAATAATCAGGGGTCTTCCTTCCTTGACCACGTCCAGGATTCTTTTCTCAATCGCAGCCAAGGTGACCTTAAAGTTGTCCACGGTACCTCCTGGAGGGAGATACACTATACCGATTATAAAGATGCACCCCTGTCCCGCCAGTTCCACCCAAGTGGAGTTGGGTGTTCGCCACTCTTTCCTTTCTCCGATGTTCCCCTTGAAGCCCTCTCGAACAAAGAAACCTGCGCCACCCCTTCCATAGCCACTCCTCCCTGGAGCAGCCCCTCCACCCATCCACCGATACCCCTCCAATCGAGGGGCAACCATCCTCCTATGTTCGCACACTCCAATAATGTCAAATTGCTTACTGTCAGCCCAACAGCTGACCAATTCCTCTTGTCCCCAGCCCCTAGAGTTGACAAACGCTACTGAAGTCATTGGGTCTCCTCTCCTTCCTCCTCCACAATGTCAGACCAGTTGGCAGCACCATGATACTCCTCCTCAGCCAGCGCGATGCTTGAGAGTTCCAAAGAGCTGTCCAAGGCCACTGTTCCCACATTCTCCTCCTTTTCCTTCTTCTTCTCCATCTTTCTTTGCTCTTTAGGCTTCCACAGCGGTTTACCTTCATTCTTGGCTTCTTCAATTCGGGCTTTGCCCACCCACCAGCGGGTAAAAGCATACAGCCTGGCTCTTTCCGCAATAATGTCTTCGGCAGCCTGGGCCGTCTCCAAAGTAACTCCCCAATGCTGCGTGCCATTCTTCTCTCCTACTTTCCCCACTCCGACGTGCTTGAGCCCCAGCTCGAAGATCCTCTCACTTACCTTTTCCTTCTTAAGGTCCTTACCGCTCACCACAATCGATCTGCCCTCCACCGCCCCTACCTTGGAGTAGGGACTGGCAAAGCCATACTTTGGTTTTACTGTAGACCAATAGTTCGGGTCGGTTACTGTATCTTTGGTCCACGTCCTCCTGTATATGTTGGAGTTATCCTGCCAACATATCCCTTGTTCCTTTGCCATTTCTTCCTTCCAGTATTCCAAGCTTGGCGCGCTGACCGTAGTTGCCGTTGGAGGGAAATTCCTTTCCGCAGTAATCATATCACACCGCGGAGCTGATCCGACCACCTCCGCGTAAGACCGTTGGGAACCCAGAGTAAGGCCGCCTTTGGTACTATTTGCACTTCCTTTTCCACCATAAGATTATTGATCTCCTTGTCGAGGGATTCAATCAGGTCCCTGAATCGTACAATCACTGCGAGTGAGAGTACGCCTGCCTCGGAGAGCTTACCACACTCGTGAGAAACACGGCTAATACAATCAAACAGCAGCGCCACTTGACTATTGGTTCGCTCCTTAACGCCGTCTGCACTGACTGAGTCCGAATCAATCTTCCCCTTGGGCACAACACTTGTCCCTTCCTCTCGGCGGGGCGAATCCGCTACCGAGTTACACTGATCCTCTGCCCCTCTGTCGTCCTCCTCCTTTTGGTTCACCCTGGGAGAAGGAATCTTGACTGTGGTAGTGTTCAGGTGCCCATACTTTTCCACCGCAAACTTGAACGCTTCCTCCAGAAACTGATTTAGCTTGTCCCCTTTGACAAAACACTCGGGGATCTTTGTCTCTTTTTGCACAGCTTGCAAAGCGGGCTTCCACGAACGATTACCGTTTAGGGTCCCCAGTCTAAGACGTTCCTTCATGGCCAGATCCACCCATCGACGTAGGACCTGTTCCCTCTCCTGACTGTCAATCAATTCAGTGCTCTTGCGTGGCAGAGTCCTATTTTTCCGCATTTTTCCTACACCTTATGTGGTAGGTATGTATATTTTCATAGTGTAGAGTTGGTTTATCAGAGAGTTTGATATTTTTTTCTGATCTTTCTTTTTTTTTTCTCTCTCTCCACATAGTGACCCATGCTCTTCTGCCACCTCTATCTCGGGTAGAGAATGAGCTTGGAAGGTGTAACTACTTGCAGTCGATGCACCATGGTTCAGAGTAGTGGTGGGTATGCTCCTGTGTTTTTGGTTTGCAAGAGAGTTTGCTATTTCTTTCTAACCATTCTTTTTTCTCCTGTGTAGCAATCTATCCCCTTCTGCAATGTCTGTAGAGCTGCAGGGTAGACATAAGTATTGAGGAGTAGTGTATTTTCCCACTGAGACATAGGGGAAAAGCGTAACATGTTATCTTGGGTTTGTCCTCTCTTGCAGGCTTACCCTGCAATGTTTATCTTAGGTGGAGAATGGAACAATGAAAGCTTCAACAACAAGGCTTACCTTTGTGGCCTTTGGACAACAAACTTTTAACTTCAACTAAAACAATGTTTATTAAAAATAATATTATAGCAGTTCTTGATTGCCTATTGATTCAGTTTGCAAGTGGCTGGCCATCAAAAACCACTCATGTTAAAAAACAGCAGTGGTGGAAAAGTCACCAAAAGCCGCTGAAAACCGCCAAAAACTGCTGAAAACTGCTTATATTAAAATAGCAAAGGCAGAAATCGGAGGTTTGTCCAATGTGGACTGCTGACTGCCAAAAACCGCCAAGTGCATAGGGCTTCAACCTGTCAATGCCTACTGGAAGAAGCTTCATTTGAAAAGGGGATGATGTTGGGAAACTCCAACATAGTAGCTCTTCTCTTCTTTTCCTTCCTGCCAACGACCTGAGGAAACCTCTCACCTTCCTTTCTCTCTTCTTGATGTTTCCTTTTTCTCTGTCTTCTGTTTTATGCTTTGCTCTTTTATGGATCTTTCTTCTAACTTAAATACTGCCTCTCCTTGCTTTTTCTTCCTTTTCCTCTTAGGACAACTTACAACAAAACACAAGATTGTTGGTAAAACACCAACACTTATCTCAGGACTCCTCATGTTGGATCCGGCCCGGACCCTCAGCTCTCCTTTGTATCGCCATCCTTCCTTTCTCTCTTTTTCCCTTTCTCTCGGTGTACTTTGAAGCAACGTCGGAGATTCACATGGAAGCCACAGCCTCTCTCGACACCCTCCGTGAACAGCTTCGCAATGCACAACAGGAGTACCTCCGCATGCTCCAACAATCTTTTCAACTTGAGCTCGACATCCCCAGCCGTCCCGAGACTGAACGCGTTGCCAAAGAAGAAGAAGAACAGCGCAAGTTAGACGAAGTCGCAGAACACACTAGAAAGGCCATGGAACGGTTACAACAGCGTATAGACAACTTCGTTGTGTTCCTCGCATCCACCTCGGCCACACTAGGCAACTCTTCCATGTGCAACACTACCACTGCCACTGCTTCTCCTTCCTCGCCCGTTCCACAGATCTCTCCCATACAGTCACCTCGTTCGAGTTCACCCTCTCCCGTTGACGTTTTCATCAACAACACAACTGCTTCCAGCAGCACACATGTTGCCTCTGTCTCAGAAACACAGAACAACACAACTACTCCTTCCCCACCTACTCAGAAGAAAATGCCTCACCTTCCCCCCGGACTGCCTAAGTTCGACATCAGCAAGCGCCAGGACCCCACTCTTCACACCATGGAACTGGAGTATCACCTTAACGCCTGCAACTACCCTGAGGATAGATGGAGGCAAGCCCTCATCACCACCCTTGTTGGAGACGGACGTCTTTGGGCCATTAGCGCTCTACGAGACCAACCATGGAACGTCGCCCGAGACCTCTTCCATCGGCACTACCGCCTTCCAGACATCGAGGCCACAACGATTGAGACCGTCACGTCGTTTTGACAGAAGCCTGGCGAAAGCATTCATCAACTCATCGATCGGTATTCTGTACTCTGTAATCATCTTCCTGACACCTTCTACAACTACCTCAAAGCCTTCTTCTTTGGATGAGCCCTTCTTCCCCACATCAAGTCGAAGTACAAGCAACAGACTCTTCGCAACAAGCCACAAGATGTCATCGCTGCTTTCGAGCTCGCGGTCCTCATAGAAACAGAGTTTCCACAACCTTTTTCGAAAGATAAAGGTCACAGCAAATCTCCTCAAAGGCAATCACAGTTACCCCATACTATTGGTGCTGTTTGTGCACACTGCAAAACACGCAACCACATGGAAGATCAGTGCCAGAAAAAGGCCTGCAAGCTACAACGGCAGTCTTCTCCAGCTATGTCTGTTACACCAGCCTTATCTTCTGCTCCCACAACACGCAACCCCACGTCAACACTGTCACAACAAACACCCAACGACCCTATCTGTGCCCCAATGACTATCAACGGCCGTCGAGTCACTGCTGTCATAGACTCTGGCGCCAGCCACTCCTTTATGGACCCTTCTATTGTTGACTTAGTTCGTGCCAAAACCAAGCAAGCCAACTACACGGTCAAACTCGGACACCGTGAAACCACCATACTTTACTATCACTTGTAGCATGGAAGTTCTTCTGCATTTTATCAATCTTTGGAAGTAATGTAAAAGCAAGGAAAAGAGAAAAAAGGAAAGGGAAAGAAAAAGGATAGTGAGATGATACAAAGTTAGTCTGAAATCTCATTCAACACCTTTCACTTGTGAACTTGAATAACAATTGGGAAGGCATTGAGGATGAGGGAGTAAGAGAAGTAAGAGTACACTATGTATGTACAATGCTTACTTTTTATGTATAGATTGGTGTTGCTCTCAGAGCAAATAAACTTCTTATTACTACTACTACTATTACTTGTACTCTTAGTGAATGAAGTTCAGGTCATGTACTTACTTTTTCTCTGCCATTATTCCTGATCTTATTTGACAAAAGTATCATCTAGCTATCCTTTCCTTCCCTTTTCCTCTCTTATCATTTCCTCACTTTTACCTTACATTACTTCCAAAGATTGATAAAATGCAGAAGAACTTCCATGCTTCCAACTTGCTCTTGCTGCTTATAATCTCAAGACTCATTTACAACTTTGCTTACATTGCTCCATCTCTTGAGCTCTGTTGCATTTCTTTCCACTTGACAGGATGTTTGTTATACTACAGTCTTTTATGATTAGCTTTCTGACTTCTTCTTCATCTTCATAGCTTCCCAAAGATCTGGACACCTTAATAGGAAGTGTTCTACAGTTTCTTCCTCAGCATTGTATGCAGGGCACTTAGTATGGCTCCCACTTTTTTCCAATAAGCAGTCCACCACAGGAGTAAGAAAAGTAAAAGTAATTAAATTATCTTAAAAGAAACAACAAAAAAGGAGAAATTGGACACTGAGAGGTTTCCTCAGGTCGACAGGCAGGGAAGAGAGGTCAACACAAAGAGAAGAAAAGCTATTCTATTGGAGTTTTCCAACAAAGGGAGAAAGGAAGGATGGAGGATATATGATACTCTCTACCCTTTTATGCTGATATTTTCTGCTCTTCTTTTTTGGATAATTCCTCTGGCTTAAATACTGCCTCTTGCTTCTTCTTTTTCCTCTTAGAACAACTTATAACAAAATACAAGATACTTTACTATCACTTGTACTCTTCATTTTTAGTAGCTTAAGTTCAGGTCTCATAGTTATTTGTCTCCAGAATCATTCCTGTTCTTATTTTATAACACCTTTTGTTGGATTCCTCATCTCCTTTGCTGGCTTCACCCCTGATTGGGACAAATTGTCTATGCTTTGCTCCTTTCTAACTCCTACTACTAGGATGCAATTGCAAGCCTTCCTTGGTTACACCAACTTTCTATAGCCTTGTTAATACTCTTAATACCTATTCCTATCTTGACTTGTATATATCTCTTTCTTTTGTTTTATTAAAGGTCTTTTCCCTATACCTATCAAGTTGGTGTCTGTTTGGTTGTTTCTCTACTGGCCTTATCACAGTCTTTCATTTCTCAGTTTGCATGCCTTATGGCTCCTATTTATGCTCTTTGATTCATCCAAGCTCTTCAACGGCTCTAGACTACTGATTGTTCAGCTTCTATTTATCCTTTTTGCTGTATCCTCAGCTTGCTTCCTGACTTCAGCATTCCTGCCCTGATCTCCCATTTGCCTTAGTGTAGCAATCTGGGCAGTACATATACTCAGGCCTTGAGCAATGGCTCTCCCTGCCTAAGGCTGTAACGGGTTTGCTTGGCCTAGGTGATTGTTGGCAACTGCCAACATAACCAACTCTTTTCTCATCGTTCTTCTTTCTTTCTCTTCGGTCTTTTTCTGCCGACAGCCGACGTCACCTCTTCGATCAATCTTGTCGACACCGAAGATCAACTCGTTGTTTCCAGTCTTTTCCCCTGAAGTTTCTTCAAGCTCAGAAATTGAGAATTGGCAATTTCGCTGACGAACCCTCGATCTCTGGCCCTTAAGGTTCCCTTCCTAACTATAAATTGGTTCTTCTTTCATTTTCTTCACTGGAGGTTGCAGTTCACAAACAGAGGACAAACACACACACAATTACACGCTTATCTTTTCTCTTTCATGCATTAAATTACATTGAGCTCTCGTCACTCTGTTGTTTCTTTTCTTGGTCCTATTCTCTTTGTCTAACATGATCCTCTCCTTGGCATGGGTTGTTCACTCACCACTTTCTTCAAACCAATCCTAAGTGCTTGGCCTCCTTTACACATTTCACAGTCTCCCTCTTAAGTCTGTACTGGCACTGTTAGTCTGAAAGCTCATTCAACACCTTTCACTTGTGAACTAACATAACCATTGGGAAGGATTTGAGGATGGGGGAGTAAGAGAAGTAAGAGTATATATATGTATGTACAATGCTTACTTTTTATGTATAGATTAGTGTTGTTCTCAGAGCATATAAACTTCTTATTACTACTATAACTTCACAAACCTTTTCCTGAGTTCCACAAATTTCTTTCTAGCTGTTCCACCATTCTTTCCTTCCTGTAGCCACTGAGCATGGGCTTTCACCACCTGCTTGTTCAAGAATGTTAACTCTGCTGTTTACCATGGCTTCCTTGCCCTGAATACTGTCGCTCTTACCAGTCTCCTTTCTCTCTTAAACTGTCTTATTGCACTATTCCATGATCCTTTTTTCCACTTGCTCCAAAGATCTTCAACAAAAGCTGTTCCTTCTTGCATTTTCCTAACCATGGCCTTTTATTCCTCTCCTTTGAAGAAACTCTTGCACTTACATTTTTACTATTTCCACACCCTCTGGCAACCTTCCTCTGAGTAGGACTTCCACCTCCATCATGTCCTATCACAATTATTTGCTAATACTCCTCCCGCCTTAACACTTTTGTGCCAGAGCCTCAGAAAGCTGTCTATTCATGTAAATAGTCCTGCTCTACTTCCTGCAAACTTAGTGGTGTTTTGGTGGTCAAATGAAGTTGTTAAATTAGGAAAGCTGCAAAACCACTTGTTAGAACCTGAGCATAGAACCAAGACAGGAACCAAGAGAAAGACGGGAGCCAAACGTATTTAATGAGAGGAAGAAAACAAGTGTGTTTGTGAGTGTGTTGTTTCTTCGTTTGTTCATCCGTCTATTCTTGGTTGTGGGAAAAGTATTTATAGTTGAGAAGGCAACCAAGGAAGGAAAGGGGCTCGGGGTTGGGGAGTGACTTCTTGGTTTCTTTGTTCTTAAGTTCTAGGCTTGGGAAAGTTCCAGGGAAGGCAGGAGAAAGATCTTCGGAATGTCTCGGTGTCGACATAAAAGATCGATGATAGCTGATGTGAGATTGTCGACAGAAAAGAGAAAAGAAACGAAGAAAGAGTTGGTTATGTTGGCAGTTGCCAACACACTATACATAATGGAAGTCATAAGGTCAATAAGAAAAAAAGAAAAGTCATTATGTTGGGTTTGTAATACCACTCTTCCATAATAACTATCTCTCCTTGTATATATCTCTTTTTTTCATTCAAACAAAGAAAAACATTTATAAAATGATTGCAAAAAATAAACAGAATAGGAATAGAGAAACAACAAAACTATCATGGAGTCTCTGGGATGATCTCTGTGTCCAGTTTAAGATACTTGGCCAATTGACACACAAGCTTCTGCTCGGTGTCCAACAGAGCACCAGCAGGGATGAATACTGTTCCTCCGCTGAAGTGGTGGGCTATCCTCAGCCAGGCCGCTGAATTCAGTTGGAAACCCAATGGTTTGGAGATTAAAGCATGGTGCTGCGATATGGTCAGCAGTGCTGGTGACATACGGCAGACCGTTGGGACGTATTTCCTCGTCATGCGGCCACAGGCAATCAGGATGCTTGTTTTCCTCATGCAACTTAATGAAGTCGTTACAACACATCTCGAGGAGACAGCGGCAATACACCTTACCAAGAGCATACTTTAGTGTCCGGTTCTCGCTCTCGATCAACTTCTTCTCAGTCTCGAGCATCTTCTTCTCACTCTCGAGCATCTTCTTCTCGCTCTGAAGTTTATCTGCCTTGGATACCGCTTGGTACAAGGTCAAGAATTTTTGCCTTTCTACCTCGGAACTAGAGGCAGCTATCTTACTAACTATCTCGTGACACTCGCCGATCTCACCTGATGGATTGAGTGCCTCGCACGTGTTGTTTAATTGGCTCTTGGTGAGTTCCAGCATTGAAGTTGCTTCTTTGTGTGCCGCCTCCAGTTTCTCACACTCCTTTTGCAGCTTATTGGCGCGCGCTTGCTCCTCTTCCAAAGACAGAGCCAGTGAGCGGGATGCCTCCTCTGCTTCCTCCAGCTGCCGCTCCAGAGCCACTATTGCTTGTGGCCCACCCTGTTTCTGTTCCTTCTTCTTTGGGTTCTGCTCTCCACCTTGGTTTATCTCTGCCGCTCGTCTTTGGGCGAACCTTGCATTGGCGCGTTCCAAATGGCTGGTGGTACTTACAATGGCCACACAGTGGGCTCTTTCGAATAGTTGGGATTCTGGCGGTTTTGTGTATGGCTGTGGTTTCCCGAGGATCCAATAGTCGGATTTATTGTTGTTCAGGGTAGCCTTGAAAGAGTCCAGAGTGACGCCCTGCCCCCCGCGAGGGACGGCAACGTAAAACGGCTTGGTTGTATCGCGCGGAGCGTGCATCTCCTCTCCTGGCTCCAGTGTGTTTTTTTTTGGCCTTCTACAAGAAAGTACACACATCAAGGCCCTTTGGGAGACAGAGGAGCCGTTTGTATGTAGGTACCTACGAGGTTGAGCGGTTTCATCCCACTATTCCATAAAAATACTCCTCAGAGACAACAGGAAGACAGACAGAGAGAGACAGAGGGACAGACAGAGAGACAGACAGAGACAGAGAGACAGACAGAGAGACAGAGAGACAGACAGAGAGACAGAGAGACAGAGAGACAGACAGAGAGAGACAGAGAGACAGACAGAGAGAGACAGAGAGACAGACAGAGAGAGACAGAGAGACAGATAGAGAGACAGAGAGACACCTATCGCAATAGGTGAGTAGAAAAAGAACGTCGACGGGAAAGACCAGTCCGCCGCCCAACGCACATGAGGCCGCAACGCGTGGACCGACTGCTGAGCAACCTTGGCTATTGCACTCGCGGTGGCGCTTTGGTATATGTCCATTTTGGTGTCCTCCTCCTTTACTCTTTGCCTGCTAACCGTTGCCCGCCGGCAGTCTTTCATAAAGAAAAACCAAGTTTTGGTGGAGGGAGAGCGCGTGTTGTCGCTGCACGCCAAAGCGTTGCCCTCTCAGGTCACCATCAATGGGGAGGCCATACGTTCCAACGAGCCGTTAGTTCTTTTATGTGCCTTTTTTGCTTTTATTTATTGTTGCTCACTGACGTGTCGCTATCCGCAGCCTTCACCTGATGTTCCACAAACCAAAAGGCGTGGTGTGCACTCGTGCGAAAGGAGAGCACCGAACCGTCTACGATTTTTTACCGGTATGGCCACCACTCACACCATCTTAACGGTGTTTCTTCACGCGGAGAGCTTCTTACCCTTTCTCTG
>JAVKOQ010000176.1:112500-113868 GCA_031835245.1 Balamuthia mandrillaris | reverse complement strand
CTGATTCCCTTTCGGCCGACGGTGCAACCTCTCCCGTGAAGGAGATTTGAAATGGATTGCACAACTTCGGAACGGCATTATCCTATACCTTAGGATCGACTAACCCATGTCCAACCGCTGTTCACATGGAACCTTTCCCCACTTCAGTCTTCAAAGTTCTCATTTGAATATTTGCTACTACCACCAAGATCTGCACTAGGGCCCGTTTCACATACCATCACTGGCAGATGCTTCCTTACGAGCCCCACGCCCTCCTACTCATCAGGCCATTAGCATTTGGCCCTGATGGTCGAGTATGAGTGGTACGCTTCAGCGCCATCCATTTTCAGGGCTGATTCATTCGGCAGGTGAGTTGTTACACACTCCTTAGCGGGTTCCGACTTCCATGGCCACCGTCCTGCTGTCTAAATGAATCAACACCTTTTATGGGATCTGAATGAGCGTACACTTGGGCACTTTAACTCGACGTTCGGTTCATCCCGCATCGCCAGTTCTGCTTACCAAAAATGGCCCACTAAGAACTTTCCATTCACAGACGCAATTGTTCAACAATTAAGCAACAATTGCTTCTTACCTATTTAAAGTTTGAGAATAGGCTGAAGTCGTTTCAACTCCGGGACCTCTAATCATTCGCTTTACCTGATAAAACTGTTTACTACGTAGTTCCAGCTATCCTGGGGGAAACTTCGGAGGGAACCAGCTACTAGATTGTTCGATTAGTCTTTCGCCCCTATAGGCAGCTTTGACGAACGATTTGCACGTCAGTATCGCTTCGGACCTCCACCAGAGTTTCCTCTGGCCTCATCCTAGCCACCCATAGTTCACAATCTTTCGGGTCCCAACAGGTGTACTCTCACGCGATTCTTTCAAAAAAAATCCAGATCGGTCGATGGTGCTGGTCCTACCCCGCAGGATAAGACCTTCCCACCTCAGTGCTCCGAAGAGCACCTTTGCTTTCACTGGCGCATTCTCTGGGTTTGTCACCCGAATGCTCGCACACATGTTAGACTCCTTGGTCCGTGTTTCAAGACGGGTTGATCGGGACCTTTTCGCCGACATCCCTAACTCACTGATGGACTCCTCCCTCGAGGGGAGCCTTGCTGGCCAAGCATCGGTTTACCGATCCCTCACCAGGCAAAGCCCTCCGGAGAGAGGTTGCCTCGCCCAACGAGGGGCGTGAGTTTTGGGTTTTCCTCAGTCCACCAGGTGGCATCTGCGTGAAGCTATAACACTGAGGAAAAGGTCACAAGGACCCCGCCCCAGCTACCTTCTTCACACCATTCTACCACCCGACAAACCGATGTCGACCCGTCCCGCGGTCCAGTACGCGCCCATGCCCCACGGAGATAGCAAGGAACAATGCACCGA
>JAVKOQ010000176.1:0-107500 GCA_031835245.1 Balamuthia mandrillaris | reverse complement strand
ATTAGTCAAATTTAATCGCCAACGTTAACCAATGATCGACTCCTCGTGAATTGTATCATCAGCCTCTTTATGAGTGTGCCACAACTGTCATTTCTCTAGAGAACGTCCTTGGTAGACAACATGTGTTCTTCACAACAATATTCGTTGATTTTACCCTTCTATTAGCTCTAGCGTTTTGGACTAATGTCTAACTATAACACAAATAGACAAGGTCAAGACATATTATTCAAAGAGGGAACAAAGGAATAAAGGATTCAAGAAAGAAAAGGTTTAGTATAAATAAAACAAACTTACTAAAAGAAAGAGAGAAGAAAGCAAAGGATAAAAAGAAGAAGCCTAGCAATGTGGCAACATGTGATTAGTTTATATCACATGTATTAACAGAAATGTCACAACCTGGCCTTGGGTCGTGCCAATCCCTTTCTTTTTCTCTCACAACGCTCACAAAAGAGAGATAAGATTAGGGTGGTTCTTGGTTTGCTCTTATTAGAAAGACCTGCTTCATGTGTACAGTTTCTCTTTCTAATTCTGTTATTCTCTCCTTTTTCCCTCTTTTCCCTTCTCCCATGATAATGCAATACTTAGAGATTCCATTGATTGACTGGGTGATGTCATCCTATTGATCAGACCGAGATCGCAACACGTGACAGAAAGAAAAAGAAGGCAAAAGAAAAATCAAGCTAACATGTTGAAGTAATTCTCAATAACATATTCTTCTTTTTGTCACATGGCATGATCTAGGTCTGATCAATAGGTTGACATCATCCAACCAATCAATAGAATCTCTAAGTATTGTGTTACCCAAGGAGAAAGGAAAACGAGGAAAAAAAAGGAGAGAATAATAGACTTAGAGAGGGGAACTATACTAATAAAGCAGGTCTTTCTGATAAAAGCAAACCAAGAACCACCCTCATTTTATCTCTCCTTTGTGAGCATTGTAAGAGAAAAAGGGATTGGCATGATCCAAGGCTGAGTTGTGACATTTCTTTGTGTTTTTTCTTTTTTGTTAAAACTCTTATATTATTCATTATTAATCTTTTCTGTTGACATTGAGTGATCTTGAAGAAAATCGCCTTGTTAGAACCTGAGCATAGAACCAAGACAGGAACCAAGAGAAAGACGGGAGCCAAATGTATTTAATGAGAGGAAGAAAACAAGTGTGTTTGTGAGTGTGTTGTTTCTTCGTTTGTTCATCTGTCTGTTCTTGGTTGTGGGAAAAGTATTTATAGTTGAGAAGGCAACCAAGGAAGGAAAGGGGCTCGGGGTTGAGGAGTAACTTCTTGGTTTCTTTGTTTTTAAGTTCTAGGCTTGGGAAAGTTCCAGGGAAGGCAGGAGAAAGATCTTCGGAATGGCTTGGTGTCGACATAAAAGATTGATGATAGCTGACGTGAGATTGTCGACAGAAAAGAGAAAAGAAACGAAGAAAGAAACGAAGAAAGAGTTGGTTATGTTGGCAATTGCCAACATCCTTTATTATAATTTCTTAGATATAGAATTTAATTAAAAAACTAAAGTCATTCTTCAACTTCAAGTTTTTTCCTTTTATCACAACCTGGTCTTGGGTCATGCTATTGAGAATTACTCTCAACATATTAGTTCCATTGTCCCTTTCCTTTCCTTTTTATCAAAATCTGTGATATGGAAGAAATCCGAGACAAATTTCCCCAACCACCTTCAAGGAGGGTTTGGAACGCCTTCAAGCTACGCATGAGAACGCCCATGTTTGTACTGCAGAGGAGCTTGAAAAAGCTGCTATGGTATTGACCCTGGGAGAAGAAGGTGAGTATCAGAAAAAGGCAGTCTTGAAAATCGACTAACTTTCACAAGCAATCAATGACCTTGAGAACAGGAAGTTCCCACTTTTTTCCTGCCCTCCCATCCGTACATCCTCTGTTGTTCCTCCCTCTGTGACCTCTAATTTGCCATTGTGATGGACTCTTTTCCAAATAGATTGTGCAGAGGATGACCAAATCTTTACTATACTTGTGAAGCCCAAGTCCACCTTTTTCTCAGCTTCCTTGTTAGTGTTGGCCTCTGCCTTTGCTCTGCACCAACTGCCTTGCAACATCACTTCTTTATCTACTTCTTTGGCCCCTTCTGTGAAGAACTGATCCTTTCCCTGAGATCTTCCCAAGTTTGACCTGAATGATTTGAAGATTTTCAACCTGTTGACCTTTATCTGTGCTCTTGAGTTCCATTTGCAGGACGACCAGCTGCTAGAATGTTGGTACAAAGCCTTTATCATAAGCATTGTCAACCCTTCTGCCAAAGCCTGGGCTCTTTCCCACCTCAATCTCCTTGGACCTCCATGGACCTTGATCAAAGCAATATTTTTTAATCATTTTGTACCACAAAGCTCTAACTTCATGGCCTACAAAAAGCTTCATTACCTTTGAAGAGAGCTGACCCTATGGAGTCTGTTCATTCTATCAGTGAGAAAATCTTGGAGATGTGTGATCAGATTATTCCACTGCTGCCACTGGAATTCTGGCCTTGTTGATGGGGAATAACCCTGCGGATAGAAAAGCACTTCAATGCAATGAACAAAATCGTCCACTTTTCTTCTGGGGACAAGGTGATGCTGAAAATCTCATCAGCAAACTCCAAAACCAACCCCAAATTTCTTGGTCCCTTCATCATCCACCACTGCACCGATAATGGAGCCTACATCCTTCAAGACATCATTGGTGACATATTCCCAGACAAGGTTCCTCCAAGTGCTATCAAGCCTGTGGATCCCGACACTTCTTTCAAAGACAAGCACTTTGAAGTGTAAAAGGTGCTTGACTATGATGGCCCACCTTCCAACCACTACTATCTCATGAAATGGAAAGGATATCCTGACTTGGATAACTCCTGGGTTGCAGCCAAGGACTTTAGCTCTCAGCGACCCATCACCACCTACTGGGGGAAGAAGTACCCCAAGAAATGTCACAAATGGTGCTAGTTCTCTTTGAGAAGGCAGTGATGCTGGAAAACCAACCATTTCTCTCATTATGACTTCCTGTTGACACTTTTCCTGAATAGCTCCTCCAAATTTTCTCACCCTTTTTATTTGGTTTACACCCCTTTTTCATGTGAATAAACCCAGAGTCACTTACATGCCATCCCTTTCTTGATCCACAGGGTTATTCCCCATTAACAATCTTTTTAAGTAAACTCCTTAGAGGTAGTAGAAGGCAATGAAAGGGACAAGTGTGCAAGTTGGATGGCCTACAAGTTTGCTTCCATAGCTATCACAGTAGTAACAGCTTCATTAAAATTGTTGGATGAGTTGATAGTAAAAGCAGATGCCAAACACAGTCAAAGGTCCTTATTAACTGTGTTACATAGCATGGAGGCTGTTGGAAAACCAACAATTCACGTCATTATGACTTCCTGTCGACACTCTCCCTGGATACCCCAAATTCTCTTACCCCTTTTTATTTTCCCTTTTTCCTTGCGACACATTCAAAGCACACACTTTGATCCACACCCCTTTTTCATGTGAATAAACCCAGAGTCGCTTATGTGCCATCCCTTTCTTGATGTTGACAGAGTATTTGGCAACCTTTCACAGATAGAAGGGTAGATGATTTGCAGCATGACCTTGTTAAGAGAAATGATCTACAGGAGTTTTTAGCTTGGATATGCTGTTAAAGTAGTTGTCTGGGTAAGAAAGAGGTCTGCCAAAGAAGAAGAATGACAAATTCAGAGCCATTGTCAGACTAAACGATTTTAGGGAAGCTGAGTTCCCAGATAATCTTGACAAACTCGTGGAAGACTTCTTCTGCAGATTTGTCCTTGAGAGGGCGGAGAATTGTAAAATGTGTGGTGATGTCTGTGATGATAAAGATGTAATGATAGCCCATGAAGTCTGTTTGCAAGGGGCTGGTAAGGTTGATGGCAATATGCTTGAAGGGAAAGGTAGCATGTATTGACTTGAGAGGGTGAAAGCAGAGTCACATGATGTTGAAGCAAAGGCATTCCTTGCATTAGCATGTTGTGTTGTTGTAGTCATTGTGAATGTTGGGCCAGAAGTAACCTTCCATAAGAACTTTGTGAAGAAGGCTTTCAACGCCTTTGTGGCTGATGGAGAGGAGTCATTCCAAGATTTGTTGATGTTTGTTAGGTGGAGGAACCATTTTACTGGGAAGGTCCTTGATGAAGTCATGTAACATAAATGAGGGAGCCGAGAGTTGGCTATCATTGATGAAAGAATGAGATACACCTGTCACAACCCGGCCTTGAGTCGTGCCAATCACTCTCTCTCTCACAACACTCACAAAGGAGAGATAAAATTGAGGTGGTTCCTGGTTTGCTCTTATTAGAAAGACCTGCTTTGTGTGTACAGTTTTTCTCTCTAATTCTGTTATTCTCTCCTGTTTCCCTCTTTTCCCTTCTCCTGTGATAATGCAATACTTAGAGATTCCATTTATTGACTGGGTGATGTCATTCTATCAATCAGACCGAGATTGCACCGTATGATACTTGTGAATGTCTTGTGATAAGACTATGATAAGGCTGGTGAGGGAACAAGCCAACGGATACCAACTCGTTGTGTGCAGGAAAAAGACCTTTCATAGAATGAAAGAAAGAAATATATATACAAGGAGAGATAGGGATAGGTATTATGGGAGAGTGGTATAACAAGACATATAGAAAACAACTTAAAAATACCAACCTACATAGACTTAAACTTAATCATTGAGTTGTTCTTTTCAACTTATGAGAAAGGGAAAAGAGAAAAAGGAAAGAAGGAAGACTTGAGAGAAGGCTTTCTGCATGAGTGTTGGTGATTTTACCAACACACTCCCCCTTTTAAGAAAAAGGGAAAGGTAAAGGAATAAAGGAAAAGAAGTAGGACGTTGAAGGATATGAGCCTGCAAAAGATATATTTGCTTTGATATAAGAAGAGAAGTAATAGGTTGTGTATTAAGTTAATTGTACTTATCTACAGAGTTCAGTCAGTTTTTAGCTGAAATTTTGGTGAGCACAGTGAGTCAAAATTCTGTCACCAACCAATCAAAAAAAGATTTCAGCAAGGTGCTCCTGGCAAAATATCGCTTCAAATTGTGCAATGACTAAAAAGTTTTTTGATTAATGATTGGAGAATCAGAAGGTGCTAGATAAAAAGCCATGAAACACAATCAAGTTAAAGCAGAACTGTGGGCTAGTATAAGTGCTGCCAAAGTGGGAGAAGTGGGTATGCTTGTGGACAAGTCATATTCCACACCATTTGTCAGCTCATCTTGGGTGCACAGACTGGCTATTGGAGTGGAAGATTGTTGGATCCATGTGCTGTCGAGAGCCTGTGACTGTTGAGAAGGGGCTAACAGGGTTTGAGTAGGGGGGGTACACTGTGTTGCTGTGTGTCGTAACTGTGTGTAAAAGGGGAAAAAGTGCTGATCTGTCTGGTGAAAGATGCAGCCAAGCTGTCACTCAGAGTTGCAGTATTGGCAAGAACACTGATGAGTAAGTGTGATGTAGAAGAGAGTGACAAGGGAGGGGACACATGTGGAAGAGGAGTGAAAGAGCTGTTGAGAGAAGAGTGAAGGGTGGAAGAGCGACCTAGTGTGGCTGTAACGAAGGTAGGGAAAGCAACAGAGTTGTTGATTCGTTCTTCCAAAGCCTGTCTAGTGTGCTTAATGGTGGAGGGAGCAGTGTGAGTGCTGTTCTCCAATCCTGAGACAGGAGTAGGTTGTGTGTAAGGAAAAAGAGTAGAGGAAAGTGATTTGAAGGGGAAAAGCTGTGACATATAAACCAGAGATGTGTTGAAGGCGGAGGTGTGATCAGGTGACCATGGCAGGGTAGTGACAAGGTTTTTGCAGTGCTTCAACCGTTCTTGGAAGAGTGTGAGGATGTTGTGGACTCCATTCAGGCTACTAGAGCAGTGTATTCCTTCTCTTTCTGTTGTTTAATCTCCTCAGAAGTTCTGTAGGAGTAGTCAAGCATGAGTGGGAGCACTTGTTGCATCAACCCAAGGTAGTGATTGGTTTTGATGTTGATTGTCTCATAGAGGGTGTTGAGGATGGTGGCTTCCATGATTAATCAACATGTGGGGCAAAAGAAAAATGGTTCACTTTGATCAAAAAAAATGTTAGTTAAGTCCAACTTAACAAAAAAAGAGACAAATGATCAGAAAGGAATATATTTCAGAAGAAAGAAAGACAACAGGAGGGGATCTCTGTTGTTGCTTTGCACTGAGAGAAAGAGAAAAGGGAAAGAAAAAAGACTTGAGAGTAGGCATTCTGCATGAGGAGTCTTGAGATAAGTGTTGGTGATTTTACCAACAGCTTGTTTATAACTGTTGGCAATTGCTAATAGTTATCAACACATTTCTTTTTTTGTTCTTCCTTAGCTTATGTCAGCACCAAGCCCACATTAGCCTCTTGTGATTTTCTATATATTTCTCTCTTATATAACTCATGAACTTTCTTTTCTTTCTTTTAAAAAGCAAGAAAATGACATATGACTGCTTTTGATTGGTTCTTTTTCTTATTCATTTTGTTTCTTTCTTTATCTTCTCTTTTCTTTTTTTCTCTTTCTTTTTCTCTCAAAACAGGAACAAGCAACAAGAACACACATACACACTTACACATGCTTTCTTTTTATTAAAAGTTTATTCTTACTCCTCTTCACTTTTTTGTATTGAATATGTTAGTAGTCCAATCTAACACAACAATGTGATGAGTCAACTGGCTTTTGTCTATAGAGCCTTCAACTTCTGGAATTCTACATAGTCTTTGGCTCATTTTTTCACATTATATGAACACCAGGCAAATAGTACATCTTGTTGGAAAACCAACAATTCACGTCATTATGACTTCCTGTCAACACTCTCCCTGAATATCCCAAATTCTTTCACCCCTTTTTATTTTCCCCTTTTTCTTGCAACACATTCAAACTACACACTTTGGTCCATACCCCTTTTTCATGTAACTAAACCCAGAGTTGCTTATATGCCATCCCTTTCTTGATCCACAGGGTAATTCCCCATTAATAATCTTTTTACAGACAAAATTCTCCTACATAAGAACATCATGAAACTAATCATTCACCTTGTTTTCAATAGGGCATCTTGTTACCTACGCTTCTTGGGCATGATTTGTTAGACAGTAGTTGATTCAGCTTTGATTAGTAATTACTTAAACATGGCTGAGTTCCTATAGCTTAGCAATTCA
Source organism: Balamuthia mandrillaris (assembly GCA_031835245.1). Taxonomy (NCBI): domain Eukaryota; phylum Discosea; order Longamoebia; family Balamuthiidae; genus Balamuthia; species Balamuthia mandrillaris. The sequence goes on along the minus strand of JAVKOQ010000176.1, from coordinate 100,337 downwards.
CCTTGCCAACTTGTTTGAAGTGTCATAGCTCAACCTTGGGTTGTGACAATTCCTCCCTTGTTTACAATGCTCACAAAGGAGAGATAAGATTGGAGTGTTCTTAGTTTGTCTTTATTAAAAAGACCTGCTTCATATGTTTTGTTTCTCTCACTATTTCTGTTCATGTTGTATCTGGAGCTGCAATTGTTATAAGGACAGTGAGGTATATACACTTCTTTTTTAACACCTATTGGTAAAATCAGCAACACTTATCTCAAAACATCTTATACACAATGTCATATTCTTCTTAAGTTTTCTTTCTATTCTTTTTCTCTTTCCCCTCATTTTGTACTTTGAAGCAATGTTGAGAAATTTACTCTTGTTGGTCTTCCTATTCTCTTGGATACATATCTGGTGGTGAAGAAAGGAAAGCAACCAAAAAGTTTGGAAAATAATGCAAAACAAAACAAACAAAAAGAAATGAAACCTCAAATGAATAGCTTTAGCCAGCAGCACATCATAACAATTGTAAACACTATACTTCAATTGAAACACTGTATGATCTTCCAATGTCCCAAAAAAAGGCAGAATGGAGAATGGGCAAAGATGAGCAATTGCTATCACAACACAGGGAGCTTTTGTGGCTTGCATCAAATAGCACGTTTGATTGCTGGGCCAAGAGCAGCAAATACTATGTCTGTCATCTCTTTCCAAGGGATCATTGATGGTGGTCGGGGCTTTGTCTCCAATGGAGGCGTCCTCGTTGCACCTTGGAGCTCCAATTTTTTTCTGCTTTTCCCAATGCCTGACAAAGTCGACAAAACGAAATCCACCCGGACAGAGAGGGGCATTAAAGCGCGGAGCGACCACCCAAAACAACGAAGAAGGCTGACTTGCCTGCTCGGTTGCTGGTTATTTATTTTATTTTAAGAGGGGGGAAAGCCAGCTCGTCCGCTTGTGTGGCAACTACCGCTTCATCTACTTTTTTTTTTTTGGTTTTGTATAGAGAGGAGAAAGGAAGGAAGGAAGGAAGGGGGAAAACAAAAAAAAAGCTTGGATTTGAAGAGAGAAAGAGATGGCGGGCTACTCGGACTTGGACAGGCAAATAGAGCAGCTGCGGCGCTGTGAGATCATCAAAGAACAGGAGGTGAAGGCTTTGTGCGCCAAGGCCAGAGAGATTTTGATCGAGGAGAGCAACGTGCAACGGGTGGACGCTCCTGTTACGGTACGTTTCTTTTGTTTTTTTTCTTTTTCTGGGTGAAAGCATATATCTGTGGGTTGAGGACTTCTCTCTCACTTGTTGTTATTCCTATCGTTCTTCTCCTTCTGTTGCTTCTTCGCTCTTCTCTCATGCGTTCAAACAATGCCAATCAGATTTGTGGAGACATACACGGACAGTTTTATGACCTGAAGGAGCTTTTCAAGATCGGAGGGGACTGCCCGCAGAAGAACTACTTGTTCCTCGGCGACTTTGTGGACAGAGGCTTTTACAGCGTTGAGACCTTTCTCTTGTTGCTTGCTCTCAAGGTAATATACCATTTATTTATTTTTTATTTATGTTCGTCTCGCCTATTCTTTCAAGTTATCGTTGCTTTCTTCTTCTTGCTTCTGTTCGTTTTGTGGTTTATTGTTGCATGTTGCTTGTTGCATGTTTGTTGTTTTGTTGGCACCTGTGGCTCTGACGTAAAACAAACACAAAAGGTGAGGTATCCGGACCGCATAACTCTGATAAGAGGAAACCATGAGAGCAGACAGATCACCCAGGTGTATGGCTTTTATGACGAATGCCTGCGAAAGTACGGCTCCGTCAACGTGTGGAAGTATTGCACAGAAATATTCGACTACCTCAGTCTCTCCGCCATGATCGATGACCGAATCTTTTGCGTGCATGGCGGCCTCTCTCCTTCCATTACTACGCTGGACCAAGTTTGTATCTCTCCTTCTCCATGGTTTCTCTCTGTCTTTCTTTTATTGACGTGGAGGTACAATAGATAAGAACGATTGACCGGAAGCAAGAAGTGCCACATGAAGGCGCCATGTGTGACCTTCTTTGGAGCGATCCTGAAGGTTGGTCTCATTTATTTTCTTTCCTTGCTCTTCCTATCCCTTCTCGTTGTAACATATTGATGCAGATATCGATGGCTGGGGACTAAGTCCTCGTGGTGCCGGTTATTTATTCGGCGGTGATGTTGTAGCTCAGGTTTGTCTTCCTTTGCTCTGTTTAACTCTCTCTCATTCTTCCTAGTTCTTGTGCTCTTTCATTTCAATTCTTTCTTTCTTTCTTGTCGTTTCTTTCTTGTCGCCTCTTTCTTTCTTTCTTTCTTGCGTTCCCTTCTCTGTTCGGTTTTGAAGCTAAACTCTGTGTAAATACAGTTTTCGGCAACGAACAACGTGGATCTGATCTGCAGGGCGCACCAGCTGGTGATGGAAGGGTACAAGCACATGTTCAACGAGACGCTGGTGACGGTGTGGTCGGCCCCCAACTACTGCTACAGGTGCGGCAACGTGGCGGCCATCCTGGAGCTCGACGAGAACCTCCACAAGAACTTCAAGATCTTCGAGGCGGCCCCTCAGGACGTGCGCGGCGTCCCTGCCAAACGACCTGCCCCCGATTACTTCCTCTGAAACCGACAGACCGGACAGGACAGACAGAGAGCCAAATGGATGAATATAGGGGAACGGATCCAGACGAAGCCATGCTCCTTTTTTCTTTTCTGTCTGTCGAAAAGAAAAATTTCTTGGAAATATTTTTGGAATAAAAAAATTTAAATTCTGAGGAGTGAAACAACAAAAAGAGGAAGGAGAGAGGGGAGATCGATGCTGGCGGCGCAATGGCTGGGGAGGTGCCTTGCTCAGACGGAAGGGCTGATGGAGGAGGTCGTGGTGGCTCCCTTGTCCCTTGGCATTGATACTACCGTGGGGCAGCTGTTGGGGGTAAAACCTTTTTTTTTTTGTTTTGTCAAAGCACTCTTTTGATGCTGATGCTGAAACCACGCACCCTCCCCCATCTGAACAGCACGTTGGAAAACGACCGCATGAACGGTGGGAAGAGGCTGTGTTGTTAGATTTTGTTGAAGCGGGAGCGGCTGCACAAAGAGAGAAGCCAGATGGCTGCTACGTTCTTCAAATCCGGGATCTGTTGGACCATTTCGTGACGTGCGTGTGCTCTTTTTTTTGTTTTTCATTGTTTATTTGCGTGCAGTGGCCGTAACCTTTGTTTCATCATTCATCATGCTGTTCATGGTGAACAGTAGCATCGCAGAGATGTTTCCCACAATGCCAACGGCTGACCTGCTCAGGATATATTACGAACGCTTTCAACGCACACCGCTTGCTCGGATTGCCAAAGGTTACAAATGCACTTTAGTTTTTTTTTTCCCTCCAAAGGAAGAGAGGGCGCGCCCTTGTTGCTGACCTCTGCTTTGCTCGACAACAGAGATGCCGGCTTGTCTTCCTTTGGATGCTGCCACGGTGGAGGTCTTCTTGGCGTTGTTTTGTCGCAAAGAGACGCCGCTGCGGCATTGTGCGCTTGAGAGGAAGAATGGAGACGTTGTGGGCCTTGTCACGCCTTTATCTCTGCTTCGGTTTTTGACCAAACATGTGCGTTGATCCTGCTGAGATTACGATGGGAGGAGCACTAACAAGTTAACTTGCCAATAGATTGATACGTTGGCGCCTTCTTTTGTGGAATCAAAGGTAGGCTTTATTTTTCTGTTGGTTCTCTCGCTCTCTCTCTCTCTCTCTCTCTCTCTCTCTCTTCCCTATTTCTCAACGTTGCTCACACTTGTGAAGGTTTCAGATTTTGAGAACTTGATGCAAGAGAATGTGCTGTGGGTCTATGGCATGGACCAGGATGAATACACATTCAGCGTCTTCGAGGCCTTTGTCATGATTAGTCGGATGAAATGCGAATCCTCTGCTGTGGTTGATGATTCTGAGAAACTTCTCGCTGTGCTTAAAATCTCAGATTTTGCTGTGCGTAGTTTTTGTCCTTCATCACCATTTTCCTTACTTAGTTTCTCACTTTTCTCCCCTCTCTCCCCCTCCCGCCCTCCCTCCCTCCACTGAGCTCAGACGCTCTTCACGCGAGAGGAAGGCGCAGAGCTGCTTCTTAATTCCTTCCCCCCACTGATCATCGAAGCTGCAGAGTCACAACCGCATTCGCTCAAAGTAAGTTCCTAGTTCAATTTTTTGCTTGTTGTGTTTTGTTTATCTCTAACCTTTAAAACTAACAAAAGCTTGTTGCGAAGGATGGTATTTGTACAAAAGAAAGCAAGATCAAAGACGTGATGCAATTGTTGGCTCGCAACGCTGCACATCAGGTGTTTGTAGTGGACGAAGCAGAGGAGGACATACGTGCGTCCATTTCCCTGCGCGATTTGTTGCGCGCATTGTGGCTCTATGGCAGAGATGAAGGTGCTCTTGAAGCATTTGCAGCAACACTGGTTGTGACTGAACAACATCAACCACAACAATCAAATGACCAACCTGTAGCAACAACAATCACCGAACAATCGACATCCACGGAAAAAGAAAGCCATGAAAGAGGAGGAACAAAGCGAAAGAGAACGGAGGATGAGGCAGAGGAGAACGGGGAAAGTATGAATGTAGAAAATAGAGACGGAGGAAAAGGCAAAGATAAAGATGAAGTGGGTGATGGGAATCCTAGCAATACCAACGGGATTAATGCGGAGCGTGTAAAAGTGGAAGAAGAGCACCGGCCGAAAAGCAACGGAACAAAAAAGGTGAATGGGAAGGGAGGCGGGGGTATGGTAAAGAAGGAGGAAAAGCGGCCACGGCTGGCCAAACGGACTAGAAAATGCAGCACCGGCACGGCCAAGTGAGCACTTTTAAGGATTTCACAGTAAACGCTCTTTTTTCGCGGTGATGTTCTGTCTACACAGTCCCAGTTAGCTGAGCAGGAGTCACACTGGAAACGTTGCTTTGTGGGGCTGAAAGGGCGAAGAGGAATACGTTGCTTTCCCACAGAATCTGCACTTTCTTCTTCTTGCTGCTGCCTGCGTCGTTCACTGCCGCACCACTTCCCTGGTCAACTTTGTTGTCCCCGCCTTACTGCTCGTTTCTCTGTCTAACAAAACAAAACTTCTTTTTACAGTGGTGCTACTATGCTCGTGGATTTATTGACTTTCACTAAGGGTTATTGTTGCTGATCAAACAAATATTTGCTGCATAATTGGAGAGAGAGCAGAGAGAGAGAGAGAGAGAGAGAGAGAGCAGGGAGGACAAACGTGAAAAAGCGTTAGCCAACCAACAAAAAAACAGAATAAACGGAAACAAGTCGCACACTCACAAAACGTACATGATGGCAGGGGTTCTTAGCAATCTTCGTTCGGTGATGGACGGATAGACGTCCTCCAGGAAGTAATAAAGATGACCAAAGGCCAGACCAAGCAGGTCATAGAGAGGACTGTGCCCCAGCAGCAAACCAAAGCCAAGGATGACCCATGGCAAGTAGGGCGCCGTGAAGGTGAACAATCCCAAGAAACTCATTTGCACGTTTCGGTTCCGTCTGCTCCAGACGTATACTATCATGAAGGCCAGAGAGGGAGCCAGGAATGGTATTTTTGAGCCTAGCCCAGCCATGTGCAATACCCACTGTGTCGACTGAAGTAGGTGTGTTAGACAACGAGAAACATGTGGGCTAGAGCTAGAGCAAAAAGAAAAGAGAGCGGAGGAGGAACGTGAGGCGAGAGAGAGAAGCACGCGAATAAGGGAAGGAATGTAAGGCGAGAGAGAGAGAGAGAGAGAGAGAGAGCGCGCACAAAAGATCCAACAAATGAAGCGAAGGAAGAAAAAATGAGAAGAAAAAATGGAGAGTAGAACGTAGAGAAAGAAGGTAACGATTAAAAAAGGTACCAAGAGTCCCACCGCCCCAAAGAGTAGAAAAAAGAAGTAGTCTCCAGTGCGTCCCCGGAAAGAGCCCTCCTCCAACCGTTTGCTATGCTGAATGCTGTCATCATAATCATTCAAACGCCAAGAGAGAGGTTAGTCGAATTCAAAGAATGAAAGCAAGAGACCGAGGGAGAGAGAGAGCAAGAGAGAGAGAGAGAGAGAGAGAGAGAGAGAGAGAGAGAGGACAAACGTGAAAAACATATGGAATACAAAGTTGAGGTTGAAATAATCAAAAAAGAGGAACGTCGTCAACAGTCGCCAGATCTCAAGGTGGTGGGTGATGGCCCCAAAGTTGAGGTACAACGCCAAAGGGCTGATGAAGTCCAGCTGCACCGCCATGGTGGTCAAGAAACACGCCGTCATGTAGGTGCGCGTTATGACCGGCATGCTCCTGTACCAGTCCTCAAAGGTCTCCATTTTCTTTATTATTTTTTTTTTCCTGCTGCGCTTCGCCAAAGAGGTAACCCTGAACCGAAGTAAGCCCCAAACAAGCAAGCTTGCTTTCTGCTCAACCAACCACTCCAATCCACTCCAGTCGCTCTTTTTGTTTTTGCTGTTTCTGATTTTTTCCATGTCGTAAAAAATGGCCCCTCGAAATGCCGCGTCATTGCTATGACTCCTCGTTTGGATGCATGAGGGTCCGTCATTTTTCGTGGCTTCAAAAAAATGGCTCCTCGTATTTGGACTGAGGGTCCATTAACGAGAAGTGCTCATACTTGTGCGGACAAATTGTCGACAAAAATTCCCAGAGCGCATTCTCTTTTGTGCCTCAAACAAAAAGATTAGCGAAGAAGGGGAAAAAACGCGGCGCGCCAAAGGGGTTCAGCTCGAAGCAGGTGCGCGAGTCTGTTTTTTTCTTGTGTCGTGGCCCCCACGGGCGAGGATTAAGCGAGTGCGAGTGTGTGCACAACCGATCAGAACTAACGAAGAAATCCAACAAAAAAAAAAACAAACAGTCGCATTGAGTACAGGATGGCTTCTTCGAGCGCAGTGCCAAACCTCAAGAAGGGGTTGTTTGATTTTCACATCCCAACCAACAAGTATGGGACCTTGTTGACCGTTGCCATTTTGGCGTTGATCTACATTGATGGTACGGTTCAATCTTTTATTTTTTCTTTTTGCTGCCGCACAATTTCTTTGCTCCCATTAAAACCGGCCTAACACCTCTTCTCTCTCTCTCTCTCTCTCAGCTTTCTCTGCGCGTTTGTTCTCTGTTCTGAGATACGAGAGCGTCATTCACGAGTTTGATCCGTATGTCTTTTTATTTTTTTTTTCTTGTTCGCTCTCTTCATTCTTCACCCACCCAAACACCAACTCTCTCACAAAAGGTACTTCAACTTTCGCTCCACCAAATATTTGGTGTCAGAGGGCATCTACAACTTCTTGAACTGGTTCGATGAGACCTCCTGGTACCCCTTGGGCAGGATCGTGGGAGGAACGGTCTACCCGGGTCTCATGTTCACTGCCGCCGCCGTTCACTGGGTGCTTCACTCACTGCACCTCACCGTGGACATTCGTAACGTGTGCGTGCTGTTAGCCCCTTGGTTCGCCTCCAACACGGCCATCGCCACCTACTTCTTTACCAAGGAGGCTTGGGACTCCTCTGCTGGCCTCGTTGCTGCTGCCATGATTGCCATTGTTCCTGGTTTGTTTTCTTTGTTCTCTCTCTCTCTCTCTCTCTCTCTCTCTCTCCTCTCTCTCCTCTCTCGCACTTTGTACTTTGTGCTTTGCGTCTGTTGTGCTTATTTCTTTGTGTTGTTTGATTTTTTTGTTCTATTTATTCTCTTTGTTTGGCCTTGCAATTGACGTATTGCTAACCTTGTTTAACATTCTGGCTTTTTCGAAAAGGCTACATCTCTCGCTCGGTGGCTGGTTCGTTTGATAACGAAGGCATTGCCATTTTCGCCCTCATCTTTACCTACTTTTTGTGGATTAAGTCGGTGAAGACAGGTTCCCTCATGTGGTCAGCCTTCTGTGCTCTAGCCTACTTTTACATGGTGTCGGCCTGGGGAGGCTACGTCTTCATCATCAACCTTATCCCGTTGCACGTGTTGACCCTCCTCATCACGGGCCGTTATTCCAACCGTCTCTACGTGGCCTATACCACCTTTTATTCCCTGGGCACTCTGCTGGCCATGCAGATCAGCTTTGTGGGCTTCCAGCCGGTGCAATCCTCAGAGCACATGGCGGCTCTTGGCGTGTTTGGCCTCCTCCAGCTCTTTTACTTCATTAACTGGGTGCGCTCCTTCCTCCCTGCCGAGTCTTTCAAGGTCATCTTCAACCTGGTTATCGTGACGGGTGCTGCCGTCTTGGGTCTTGGCGTTGTGGTTGGCACTCTCACCGGCTACATCTCTCCATGGACTGGCCGTTTCTACTCTCTCCTGGATCCGACCTACGCCAAGGATCACATCCCCATCATTGCCTCCGTGTCTGAGCATCAGCCCACCACCTGGGCCTCTTTCTTCTTTGATCTGCATTGCATGGTCTTCTTGTTCCCTGCCGGTCTCTACTTTTGCTTCCGCAAGCTCACCGATGCCAACATCTTCCTCATTCTCTACGCTGTTACCAGCGTTTACTTCTCTGTATGTTTATTCTCCCTCTCTCGCTCGCTCTTCTCATTTGCTAATGCATTCTTGGAACAGGGTGTAATGGTCCGTCTTATGTTGGTGTTGGCTCCCATCGCCACCGTAGTGTCCTCCATCGCAGTATCCACTACCCTAAAAACCTACTGCGGCCTCCTCAAGACTCGTTCCGAGAAGAAGCCCTCCACCTCCACCTCGGCTGCCAGCAAAGCAGCCTCCGCCGCTATCAACCGCCCGGTCTCTGGCGGAAAGGAGTTGGGCCTTGTGATGGTGGCAGGCATCGCCCTCCTTCTCTGCTTCTACACCTTCCACTGCACGTGGGTGACCTCCGAGGCCTACTCATCTCCATCCATTGTGTTGGCGGCCGGCGGACACGGCGGCAACCGCATCATCTTTGACGACTTCCGTGAGTCCTACTACTGGCTGAGGCAGAACACTGCGGAGGACGCCAGGATCATGTCCTGGTGGGACTATGGCTACCAGCTGGCTGCCATGGCCAACCGCACCATCCTCGTGGACAACAACACTTGGAACAACACTCATATCTCTCAAGTTGGCAAGGCATGTTTTCTCTTCCCTCTCTTTACTTCCCTTTTGCTTTGTTGTTATCCCCTCATTAACCGTTCTCTCTCTCTCTCTCTCACTCTCTCTCTCTCCTCTGTTTACTTTATAGGCAATGGCGGCCTATGAGGACGATGCCTATGAAATCATGCAAAAGTTGGACGTGGACTACGTGCTCATCATCTTTGGCGGGCTGGTGGGCTACTCCTCTGACGACATCAACAAGTTCCTTTGGATGGTGCGCATCGGCAACAGCACGGAGACCGGCCCTACCACCATCGAACGCGACTACTACAGCAAGAGCGGACACTACACCACCGACGCCAGCGCCGGCGAGAAGATGCTCAACTGCCTCATGTACAAGCTCTCCTACTATCGGTTTGGAGAGGTGATGACGGAGCCGGGCAAGCCCACCGGCTGGGACAGGGTGCGCGGCGTGGAGATTGGCAACAAGCACTTTGAGCTGGAGCACCTGGAGGAGGCCTTTACCTCGCAGCACTGGCTGGTTCGCATCTACAAGGTCTTGCCCCCTATGAACCGCGGTTAGACGAGGCAACCCCCGTCGGGTGTGGTGGTTTTGTTTTCGGTCTTGTTGACCGCCTCCTTTTTATACATTCATTGTTTTTCTTTTTCTGTCTCCGTTTTTCTTTCATTGCTTCTCTTTTTTCCTCGCATGGTGTCGGCAAAAATTTTTCAGGACGTCCTGATATGATGTCCGCAAAAATAGAATCCGTGCAGATCAGATGATCGAAAAGCGTAACAGCAGCAGAGGCAAGGGGAGCAGCCATGAGAATCGCGGTGGTGGCTGGGGGAAGCTGTGGGGACGTGCAACCTGCCCTTGCCTTTGGCTTGGGGCTGCAGAGGCTTGGACACAAGGTGGTGGTATTGTGCCACCCCCAATTCAAGCGCTTGGTGCTGCGCCATGGCCTCGGCTGGCGGCCTCTCGGGGGCAGTGGCGCACCCGAAGGAGGAGGAGGCACCCCCCCGCCGCCTTTGTTGTTCGCCTGGACGGCGGAAGGGCAGGGCTTGCTGGCCAAGGGCGAGTGGGAAGAGTTTCGAAGGCAGAGAGACCTGCGCCTGCGCGAGGAATGGCCGCAGCTCACCCGGCAGCTGGACCAGGTGTGCAAGAGCGCGGAGATCATCGTCTCCACTCATGCCTTGCTTGACGCTGCCTATTGGTATGTGCATTCTGCCGCTACTCTCTCTCTCTCTCTCTCTCTCTCTCTCTCTCTCTCTTCTTGTGCTTCTTCTTGTTCTTCTTGTTCTTCTTCTTGTTCTTCTTCTTCTTCTTCTTCTTCTTCTTCTTCTTCTTCTTCTTCTTGTTCTTCTTGTTCTTCTTGTTCTTCTTCTTCTTCTTCTTCTTTGCTCATCGTTGCTTTTCTCTCTCATCAAAGTTTGGCTGAGAAATACGCATTGCCCTTGGTTCCCTTGTACTCCTTGCCCTACACACCCACCGAAGAGTTTGCCAGCCCGTTCTCTTTCCGTCTTGCTTCTGCCTCGTCCACCGTTCCCTCTTCCTCGTTGCTTCCTTCTTCTCTCTTCAACAAATGGTCCCACTACCGACAACAACTGAGGGAAGAGGGAGCAAGAAGGGACCTTCTCAACCGTTGGCGAGAGGAGGGGTTGGGTTTGGCCCCTCTCAAGAGCAAGTTCTTTGGGGTGAACACCATCATCTTTCTGCAGAGGTTGCTGGTGATCAGCGCTTTGAGCCCTCGTCTCCTGCCTCGACCTAAAGACTGGCCCCGTTGGGACATAAAGATGCATGGCTTTCTTCGTTTGCCTTCTTCTTCTCCCTACACTTCTTCGTATGCGGGTGCTTCGTCTTCTTCTTCTTCCTTGGATGGTTCGTCGGAGAGAAAAGAAGAGGGAGCACTGCACAAAAGAGCACCAAGGACAGGTCACTTCTCGGAGACCTCTCATGGAGGCAAACGGCTGCAGGGCACTGCGGAACGTTCTCTTTGGGCCCCTCCGCCCGCTTCTTTCGAGGAGGCAGAGGAGGAGGGACTGTTCACGGAGGAAGAAGTAGCCACAGAGAAACAAGAACGACAAGATAGAGACAAGGTTGCTGCGTTCCTTCAATCCATCAACAGAGACTCTTCCACGAAGAAGAGGGAAGTGATCATCTTGTTGGCTTTGGGAGGAATGCCCTTTGCTGGAAGAACGGATTACAGCATCACCAACTTTCTGCAAGCGCTTCGCAAGGAGTTGGTTCGCGAAGATGACAAGCATTTACATTTCATCGTGACGTTAGGGCAGCATTATCGCCGCCATGATCCTCTTCTTCTGGAGAAAGAGCTTCAAGATGCTGGAGGTAGATGGTGTGTGCTCGTCTCGGTCCCTCAGGACGAAGTGTTCCCGTTTTGTGACTGCGTCGTTCATCACGGTGGCCGTTCCGCCACTGGTACTTTCCTTTCTTTCTCCCCCTTCTTGTTTTTTTTTTCAGTTTGACCGACACACGAACGTAAAAACAAGTGGAGGGAATCAGAGGAAGAGTGCCAATGGTGATATGCGGCTCGCAACCAGAAAACTTGTTTTGGGGTGAATGGGTGGTTGGGCGACTCGGTCTCGGCCCTCGCCATCCTCTGTCTTTCTCGCGCCTCACTCCTTCCACTCTCAGCAAAGCCGTTCAAGATGCTCTTCGACTCAAGCAGCAAAGTGAAAATAACAAGGACTCAAGCCTTGTTCGGTGCAAGAACATATTATTGGAGGAAGAGAAGAACAGTGTGGGCGCTGCTGTGACCGCGTTGGAACGGGTTTATATCAGCAGCACAGGAACCCCACCCCTCCCAGAGGCAGCTGTCACCTCTGACCTGGTGTTGCTGTGCATGGTGGCCATGTCTTGGAAGGACGCCGCCTTCTTCTTGTTCCCTCTGCTTTGCTTGCTTTTGTTGTTCCTCCTTTCTTTTTGCCTTGGTTTATTATTCTGAACTTTGTTTTGAGAATCATTATTTTATATAGAATTGCAGGCACAGAGCTCTGCCCTCTCACCCACTCCCGTTCAGCCCGGAGAGGAAAGAGGTTACCTCTTAATCGATCTTACGATCACCCTTATATTAACAACCACTTTTGCAAGGGTGTAATGATGGTATCTTGTCTGAGACAACAAAAAAAAAAAAAAAAGAAAGAAGGAAGGCAAAACACCAAACCATAAAACCCCATGGCTTATGGTCAGTAGGAAGGAAACAAGCACCACCCTCGTTTTCGTCTCCTTCTTCATGCCACGTTTGTCCCTTCTGCTGTGTAGCCTGTTGTTTTTCTGTTGCTGCTTCGCCCCGCCGGCTCTATCCGTCTCCACGCCCTGCGACCAGGAGGAGGAAGATTTAGGCGCTGCCGTGGTCGTGGTGGACACTTTGGAGGAGTGCGAGGCCTATCTGGGCTCCTCCGTAGCCTGCCTGGATGGACCCTATGCGTTGCAGGCCGCCCTTCAACAGCCCATATATTCCTGCGTTTACTTGCCTGGTCCCGAGTACCACCCCAATGCATCCGCCGGAACGGACAATGCGGAGGTGGTGCAACCCGTGCGGATTTTTGGAGAGGCGCTCAACGGGACTCGCGTTGTGGTGGGCATAAAGGATGGGGAGGAGTCCTGTAACGCTTCTCTTAATTTCAATTTTTTAATTTTTTATGGTGGAGCCAAGCTTAAGGTTTGTTCTTGTTCTTGTTCTTGTTCTTGTTCTTGTTCTTGTTCTTGTTCTTGTTCTTGTTCTTGTTCTTGTTCTTGTTCTTGTTCTTGTTCTTGTTCTTGTTCTTCTTCTTCTTCTTGTTCTTCTTCTTCTTCTTCTTCTTCTTCTTCTTCTTCTTCTTGTTCTTGTTCTTCTTCTTCTTCTTCTTCTTCTTCTTCTTCGTCTGCTTCTTCTTGTTCTTCTTGTTCTTGTTCTTCTTCTTCTTCTTCTTCTTGTTTTTGTTCTTCTAACTCCTGTTTCTATTTGTTGATGCTGAAGGACCTTATTTTTGTGGACGAGTGTTCTGCTGAACATAACTTGCTAAGAGCAATGGGAGAGGCCCAACTGCACCTAGACCAGTGCTCCTTTATCGGAGCTTCAGCGGGATCCAATCCTCCGCTCACCAATCAGCAGACTTTTGTCTTTGTTGGTCCATATAATGGTTCTTCACTCTCTTCTCTCTGTCTCTCTGTCTCTCTGTCAATATCCCTCTCTTACTCTCCCTCACATTCTTCTCTTTCTTTTAACAACAACAACAGCTTCGTTAGCAATAAAAGATACCAAGTTTAAAGGAGGAGGAATAGCAGTCCACACTCAAGTGATAGGACAAATAGGGTGGTTAAGCATAAATACCTGCACATTCATCGACAACGCCGTCCGGGACATCTGGATTCACACCGTCGACGGCGAGAACGGCGGCTGCGGCGGCAGCTGTACCATCTCTCGGTGCTTGTTTCAAGACACGGGAGGCATCTCTCTGGAAATAGCCAACATGAACAGCGTGGCATCCCGAGTCTCTGTGGTGGACAATCTTTTCTATGGAGCGGGGGAGGAGGCGCTCGTGCTAAAGAGCCAACATTCGGATCCTTTCTCTTTGGATGCTTCGACCTTCAACTACTTTGCGGTGAAGCGGTGTCATATAGAAGGAGCGGCTTCGTATGGATTGCGGTTGGGAGAGTGGTGGGAGCCTTTTGTCTTGGAGAACAACAACTTGTTTGGAAACAATGGTGCTAGCGGGAACAATACCTCTTCCGGAAGTACTCAACAGTTTCAGCTGTCGTTGCGAGGCTTGGGCGGCATCGGCGTATTGCCCAACTACTTTGGGGAGGGGACTTCCTTGGATGTCATTTCCTACTCGACTCTCTTTCGCACCAGGTTCCTATCCCTCTCTTTCATTTTTATTTCATTCTTCGTGTTTTATTCTTCACTCTTCTTTCTCCGTTCTCCATTCGCCATTCTCCATTCTCTATTCTTCTTCCTTCATTCTCATTCTCTTTTTTGTGGTTATTCTTTGAACAGATTGGGATCTCCATTGAAGGTGACAACAGAACCTCCTTCAGAAAGAGGACTTGCGGCGACCTCAGGGCAACCAGCCGCTTTGGATGGTCTTCTCTTGACTTCCTCCTCCGAAACGGACAGCTTCAACGTCGCTCGCACCAGCGACACTTCCTTACCCTACGCTGTCCCTTTCTTCCCTCGTCGATGCACACCTTACTACCACATTCACCGGATACTAGACAATATCGAAGGCAATCCTTCTTTGACTTTGGAGATGGAGTACGCTCAGGTGGAACAGGGAATAGACATGGCGGAATGCGTGAAATGGGTGGAAACGCCGCTTCAACGACCAGTTCTGTGGTACGCCACCACTGACCCAGACACTTATACCATATCTGCGGTAAAACCCGATCTCTCTTTCTCTCCTGCTTAAGTTCTCGTTATTCATTCTACTTCCAATTGTTGTTTTACGTTACGACAGGAAAATGGATGGAAACCGCTTCTCATCGCATCTGAGAGGAACACGACCTCCCGGCATCTCACCTTCCATCTCCGCAACCAATCCTCCTCTTTCATCCACGCTCTCTCCGACAACGGCGTCGTCATCACCGTCTTTCTTCTTTCTTCCTCCTCGTCTGTTCTCGTCCAGGACAACGAAGCCTCCATCAGCACGTCCTACATCGAAAAAACTCCAAACCATCAAATCATCCCAAAGAACAAATGCGGAGACCTGCTTTACGGCTTCTCCGTTTTGGCCGAGTTCACCTCCATCCAAGAGCTCAACCAAAAGAGGCAAGTGGTGAAGCAGATGCTTTTCCCCAAGACTTCTTCTTCCTACAGTTACTTTCGTGTGAACAAAACGAGCGGCACTGTAGATGTTGGGCTAAACTCTTCTTCTTCCTCTTCTTCTCCTCCTCAAGGAGCACAAGAAGAGGAAGATAATGGAGGAGCCAACTATGAATGGCGATTCAACCTGCTGAAAAGAGGAACGAGCGTAACTGTGCAAGACTATACCTTTGACATCGATCAAGACAGCAACAAATGGAGCATCGGTATCTCGGGATGGAGGTTCTTGAACAACCAGAACCACACCCATCTGCTTCGTCTCAACGTTCGTATTCTCAGCAGCGACGGCCCTTTTCTCTCTCGTAAAGATGGAGAAGGAGTAGAAGCTTTCGCCGGTTCCTTTGCGCAACACCATCACCATTTTGTGTTGACGACGAAACATACGACAGTAACCATCGGAGTGTTGAACTTCGCCTTCGTAGATGATGACAAGAACGCGAAATCAGTGGAGCTCGTGCTTAGCGAGGACGACTTATCTCTCCTCTCTTTCGTCTTCCCTTCTTTCTCTCGTGAACTTCGCTACGATCCTAACTTTGGGGTCATCATCGATCCAAGACCGGATTGGAGCGAAGAAGATGGAAAGGAAGAGGATGGATTCTTTTTTGATGAAGAGGAAGGATGCTTTCTCTCCCCGAATGGTGTAGAGAATGGGGGAGGAGGGGACGATGTGCTGCTCTACGTTGTCATTCCGGTTTGTGTTGGGGTTGTGGTGGTTGTTGCGATTGCTGTTGTTTCTGCGGCTGTGTTGATATCGAGGAAGAGAACAAACTTCAAGCAAGAAGTGGTATAGTGTAAAATAATCCTTTGTTTAAATAATAATACAAACAAAATCGTTAAAGAAAAAGAGAAGGAAAGATGTTTTTTTTCTCAAGAAAGCCAGCTGGCCAGCGCTTCTAGCCAGGATATCTTTTCGTCGAGAGAATCAGCAGAGAGATGAATCATTTCTGTTTTGTTACGATAACACTCGGTGGAAGCAGAAGCAGCACCCGTCGGTGGTTCTTCCTTTACCGACCGCGAAATAATGATGGTGAAGTTAAAGAACGAAGAAGAATTACTGCTGTTGTTATTGTCTTTCTTTTGCTTTGTTGGAGTCGTCGACGTTGTTGGTGATTTAGAAGCAGATTCGTTTGAAGGAGGCGAAGACTCAAGGGCTGGAGTGGATTCTGAATCTTGAACGACCATCCATTGCAACGATTGTTTGTCGTTAAAGTCAAAAAGAAGAGCACCTTCTTTTTCTCCTTTTTCTTTCATTTTGGCATGATGATGACTGCTTTGTTGCTCCTTTGCAGAAGAGATCGTGGATAAGAGGTGTTTTTGAACTGGAGGGCGTTTGTGGAAACTGAGTTTCCCCTTTCGTAGGACAAAGTATTGTGTCTCCCATTGAGGAAAGAGCCCACCGCTTCGTTTCTGGAGATATCCTTCCTTGTCCTATTGTTTTTGTTTTATTTTGTAAGTAAGAATCACAAGGAACAAAGAAATGAAGAGAGGAGAATAATAGGAAGGCCAAACTAACCAGAAAAAGAGGTTTAACATAATTCGGATCGCTACAGTGATAACACACAAGACAACCTTCCCAATTGAGAACGCCTTTCCTGCCGCAAAGCGCGCAGGAAGCATACTTGAGCTCCACTTTCAACGTGAGTAGGGTGGCCACGCATTGATAGAGCTCGTAGAATACGGATGGTAGCAAAGTTTGCAGCAAGTGTGGATCGCTCAATAGTTCCTTTTTACAGTATTTCACTTTGGTATTTAAGAAAGTAATGAGCAAAAGACAGAGACATCACGAAAGGACCGAAGAAAGGAAAGAGAGGTACTTACAAGGACATTCGATGCCATAGTAGCCATTGGGATAGAGATGAACATTGCCAGTAGCAATGGCTTGAAGCGCACTCTTCACGCTGCATGAGTTGCAAAAGATGTGACCACAAACGCCAGTTATGACCCCAACTTGAGCACTATCCATCACTCTTCCACAACCATTGCATCCTATTTCAGAGAGATCATTAACAAAACTAGAATAGAGCTTTGCAAGAAGAAGAACGTACGAGTAAACAAGTTAAATATTTCAGAGGCATTAAACAACGAATGAGAGCAGCAACAAGTTGAAGTTGTCGTCGAAGAAGAGCCATCATTGGTTCCTTCCTCTTCCTGTTGACAACCATCATAAAAAGCGTCGTCCAAAGTGAAACGAGAGCATTCAGGAGCGGCTACTCTTTGAACGAACGAGAAGAGGATCTTCATCGCCAATTCGTAGTTGCTTTCATCGACCGACTCTTTGAATGCGTTGACGAATATGTTGTTCTCCTTTGCTCGAAAGTAGCGCAGTGCCTTTTGTGCTTGTTCTTTGGGAAGATGAATTTTTGGATAGAATAGCGAGGAAGCAGAAGAAGAACGCGAAGAACGAGATGAGGACGGAGGAGAAGGAGATGATGAAGAAGTAGATATGGAAGCAGGTGGAGAAGCTTCTTGAGGAAGAGGAGGTAACGGCCGATTTGGTACTGCTCGTCGAGCTTTTAACTTTATATTTCCACTTTTGCGCTTTTGTTTGCTCTTTTTGTGTGGTGAGTTATTAGAAGAAGGGACGTTTTCGTGCCGGTTGATGAGGTTTGGGAGATCCCATTTCTTCCGACAACGGAAACAAAATCGAAAACCACATTTCTGAAGCAATAAAACAAGTTAACAAAGGAAGATAGAAAAGAGAAAGCACAAGAGAAAAAGTATAGGAGAGAGAGAGAGAGAGAGAGAGAGAGAGAGAGAGAGAGAGAGAGAGAGAATGATCCATACCGTACAAAATACATAATTACAAGCGTCGATATGAATACCCCTTTTCTCTGCACATTTAGGACATTTCACCGCTCGCATCAACAATTGATTATGCATGAATGAATCCTGATATTAATTCATGTTAATAACCATGAATGAGAGATAGAGAGAAAGAAAGAGAAACCTTCAAATTAAGCTTTTTATCTCCACGATCATCATCTGCTGATAACTTGCTAAGAATAAGACGATTGGGTTCGACGTGAACGGATTTCAACTTTTTCCAGTGCTCTCTCTTGTATTGAGAACAAAGATTGGACCCCAGTTCTGGCGGTAATAACTGCTTGCCCCAACATTCCCCACAAAAGTCGAATCCAAAGGTGGCGCATCTGTATAGCTTTTCTCTTATGACAGCAGAGCATGCAGTACATTCCATTGGAAACTCTGTTTTAAGGTTATAAGATTTGATAGTATATTATTTTAGAAAGGAGAAGGTTTGGAAGAGAGAGAGAGAGAGAGAAGAGATAATGAGGTGAATAGAAACGAACCAGCGATAGTGTAAAAGTTGTAGATGCCTTGGCATGCCTTCACGATTGCAGTCAACTGCCCTCGCAACTGCGTAAAGCTACTGGACTTGGCAACCACGTCCATGAACGCATCGCACATCAATCTCTGGTGGGATTCCTCAGCCGTCAACAATCGTAAAAGTTCTTCTTCTCTATCTTGAGGTTCTCCTTCGCTCTTTTTAATTGTTGGTTCGTTTTGCTCTAGCGTGTTATCCTTGGGTTCTTCTTCGTTCTCTATTATAATTTGTCCGTTTGGTGTTTGTTTTATTCTGCAACGTTGATGAATGCTGCGTCGTCTCTTGTTGCCAGAAAGGTTATTGCTATTGTTTTTACTGCTGCCTGGTGTGTTGGGGCATTTTAGGCGATGTGAAGAAGTCGTTGTATTCAATAAAGTGATGTACTGATGAAAGCGCGATTGATGTTTTGTGTATCCACATAACTTTAAGAATCCTATTTTTGCAATACAGTTTATTTTCCTGGCAATGAGAGAGAGAGAGAGAGAAACACAAACCTTCCATTTTGTCCACAGCCGAAGATGCAACGTGACACATATCTACAATGGGAAGTATTTCTGCTTCCAGAACCAATTTTGCTGGTTGCGCAAAAAAGTTTCGCTTAGTACTAAGGACATCGAGAGAAAGAGAGAGAGAGAGAGAGAGAGAGAGCATACGAAATGCAGGCAGAGCATGCCCAAGTAACTGCAAAGCAAATGCTTTGACTGACAGTGAATTGGAATGAAAAGCAAGCCGCCACAAGCTTTCTTTAATGTGTTGCTCGAAATACTCGTAAGGCATTTCTGTGGTTATTCAAGTGTTAACAAATGAAATTGGTACCAAAAAAAAGACGACACAAACCCAAATAAAAGCACCGCTTCATCAGGTTCTCTATAGCAGTGAATAGAAGAGGAAGCTTCGTGCGCTTCACAACCCGTAACAATATCTTAAACAAATTATGTTGCAACATTTGCTGCATTACCTGCTGACTTGTTTCTGCTTTCGTTCCTGTTGCCGATGTGTTAACAAACACCGAAATTAAAAAAGAGATGCGAGGAGTATGTGCCTGGTTCTACAAGAGTGTGGAATGTATCTACTACACTGAGAACAAGATTCTGAGAAATGTTTTGTTGCTTCTCTTCCAAGGACGTCAACAAACCGACCATTCTCTCAACCAGTTTCATGTCCAATACCAAAACTCGCATTCGCTCTGTTACCAAAGAAATTATAATCGGAAAATGGTTTGTTTATGAAAGAGAAAAACGCACCATCAGACACCATCCGTGCAAGATAAAGCATACATCTTGTTTTGGTCGTCATGTCATGGCTTGACTCCAACAAAGAGAGATAAAAGGTGGCACTAGTGCTCACTTCCTCCGTATAATCTATTCATGAGACAAACCTCAGAATGAGAGAGAGAGAGAGAGAGAGAGAGAGAGTGAGAGAACGAACCTTTGAAAGTACAATCCGTCTTGACCACAGTTTGAAGAGGAATTGTCTGACCGGCGTGATCTACAAGCTGATAACGATGCATTACGTCTGCCATAGCTTCCAATGACTTGACCTCCTTTTTAAATTTAAAAAGCAAAGAATAAGTGGGCAAGGAAAGAAAAGAAAAGTAACAAAAAGAACGAGTACCGTTGCGGTTTGTCCTTCAGCTGCTCTCTTCTTATTCTTCTTATTCTTCTTGTTCTTCTTTTTCTTTTTTGGAGAAGAAGATTTTCTTTGCTTCTTTTTGGATGACGTTGCTGCGGCTGTTGTTGGGTCTATCACGGTTTGGAAATATTTGCGAAGATTTTCCAGCTCTATTAAACTCTGAAGCGCGGAACTTCTTTGTCTAAAATCTTCGTGTAACATTTTTGCCAAACTCTAATATTATTGTTTAGAAAACGATCATAAAAGAAAATAGACACGAGAGAGAAAGAAAGAGCGAGAGTGGGAGAGTGAGAGAACAAACCTGATGCAATTGAGGCACAAGAATGCGTTGGAGCATCGACAAGGCCTTGCTTACGTTCTTAACCGGGATCTGAAAGCCGAGAAGCTCGAGGGCAATGCAACCAGCAGCCCATACGTCCTTCTTACTATAATCATAGTCCGAAGGAAGAGGATCGCTGCTGTTGATTTCTGGAGGATTGTAGTTGGGAGAACCATGATTTCTTTCTCCCTCTTTTATTTAAGTTTGTTTTAGATGCATTTTGAGAAACAAAAGTTAAAAAAAAAGCAAGAAGAGGAAGCAAAGGTTGGAACAAACCTTGGGTAAGAAATGTGGACAAGCCAAAGTCTGCCAAGCAAAGGGTGCTTTCATCTCGCAGTAGAATATTTTCTGGTTTCTGTATTTTGTATTAGCAAACAAAGAAATAAAGGGGGAGAGGGAGAGAGAGAGAGAGAGAGAGAGAGAGAGGGAAAGAGAGAACGAACCAAATCTTCGTGGATAGCTCCTCTAGCATGATAAAACGTCAAAGCAGCAAGAATCTGACACAAAAAGTTTACGACTTTAGGTTGAGGCAGACATACTCCAAAGTTTAAACATTCGCTGTCCAACTCGAACGGAGGATCGATGGGAATGCTACAAAGGGAAGTGGAAGTTGAAGAGGAGGAAGAGGATTCACCAGGAGGAGACGAAGATGCTTCGAGTTGAGCTTCTGAAGGAAGCAGTTGGTCATCCAAATAAGACCGCAAAGAACTCAACGGACAGTACTCCATAACTAGATGCAGTGCTTCTTTACCGTAAAGAGTCTCTGTATTTATGATGTCCTATTAATGAAAGAAATAACGAGAGAGCAGGAGAGAGAGAGAGAGAGAGAGAGAGAGGGCGGGGGGACAAACCAGAAAGTTCATTTCCACACGTGGCACATTGCGGCGATGGACTCCCCTTTTCTTTATTGCCCGAATTTCTGGTTTCTTTATCTTCATTTTCAGCTTTGTCATCTTCTTTATCCTCTTCCTCTGAGTTCGCTTTTTCTTCGTCCTCTATTACCATTCCATCACCTCGAGTGAGTGCTTCTTCTTTTTCTTCCACGAATCGCAGTTGAAAGCATTTCGGACAGTAATATCGAGGAGGTGGCGGGAAGCTTCCAACATAACAATGAAAGAGCTTCACAAAGTTTGGGCGCGGCAAAATGAGCATCGAAATGTACTCTCCCAGCTGAGAGTAGAGCCAATTCCAAAAGTCATCCTTAGTCTCTTTCTCTGCTGCCAGCTGCTCCATTCTTTCCTTGTCCATATACTCCAATCCCACTGATGAGAAGCCGTCCTCTCGAATGCGAGTGCCCGCACTCATGGATTTCTTTCGCTTCCTCTCCTTCTTCTTTTGGTCTCGTTCAAAGTAAGGGTAAATGCTTTTGACGGCATAGACTTTGCCACGATAACGCATCTTGCGGACGAGACCGTCAGCGCCGCTGCCGATGACTTCCAACAGCTCGAATTCGTTGGGATCTGCCGCTAAAAACTTGAGTCTCTCCATCGTCAATTCAACTGTATATTACGAAATGAGTTGTGCAAGAGGAGAGGGAGCATAGACATACATGACGGAGAAAGAAAGAGAGAAGGCATAATACGTACAAGAAAATTTAAACGTGGAAAGGCTTTCAGCAGGATAGCTCCTGCGAGCCGCCTGCAACACAGAAAATATCTCAAATACCAAAGCCCAGTCCCTCTCCCTTCCTTCTTCCATGATTTCCAACTTAGAGATCATGTCGGTGAACTTGGAATTCAACTTCAACACCGACCAAAGCTCCAGAAAGCCGTCCATGGTGTTGAGCAAGGTGATGAAGGAGATGTCGTTGTGGATGTAGAGCAAGTTGGTGACCAGCACCAACAGCTTGGGCACGTCGTAGACGTACCAGAGCTTGGTCTGTGCCAGCGCGGAGAAGAAGATGTCATTGTCCACCTTTTGAAGAGAGTCCAGGAAGAACCGAAGGTCCACTGTGCTGAACTGAAGAAGAAGTGAAGTGGAGGAGGCCGAAGAAATAGAAGAGGAGGGAAATGTGTTGCTGTTGTTGTTACAGAGAAGTTCGAGGTAGGCATGAATGCTGTAAAAGAGCTGCACGCAGGAGATGGTTTCCTCGTCGGCGTCTCTCTCTTTGTAGAAGCGGTAGAGTTCCTTGGTGCCTGCTATGTCGTGGAGCACCACGCCTTTTGGCAGCGTGGCTGCAACGAAACCACAGAATAGAAGACGGAGAGAACGAAAGGAGAGAAAACAAAAGATCAGAATATAGGAGAGGGAGAGGGGGAGCGAAAGAGAGAGAGAGAGAGAGAGAGAGAGAGAGAGAGAGAGAGAGAGGAACGGGAAGAAGAGAGAATGAGAGAGGAGAGCGTAGAAGGTCAAAAAACAGAGAAAAGAAAGGAGAGGGAAAGAAGGTGTTACCATTCAAAAGGTCCATCTCATAGGAGAGCTGAGGATGGCTCTGCAGAAAAAGGGCAAAGCGGAGGAGCAGCCGCTGCCTCAACGAGGCCAGTTGCTCCAGGCAATACCTTTGCAGCTGCGTTCGGTCCTGCCTGGAGGAGGAGGAAGCGGAGTGGGCTTTGTTGTTGCTGCTCCCTCCTCCCTCAGACCCAGCGGGGTCGAAGAGGTGCTCCAAGTAGCTGCGCAGGGGCTTCTGCCCTCCCGTGGCGGATTGGATGGTGCTGCCAACCCACTCGCTGGCGGAGGCCAGCACGAAGCTCAGGCCTTTGCCCCACTCCCCCATTTTGTGTGTGTGTGTTGCTTTTGGAGACAAAGACAGGAGAAAGAGGACAGGAAGAGCAAAAGGAAGAGAGGGGAAGGGGAAGGGGAGAATCAAATGTTGCTACAAGTACTTTAGAAAATGACTTTCTTCTCTTTTCTTTTTTTCTTTTTTCTTTTCTTATTTTTTTAAAACTTTTTTTTCTTTTTTTGTTTTTTTGTTTTGTCGAGAAATATCCGAAATTTCCTTCAATTTATCGATATTATCATAAATGGGAACCATTGTGTCGAATTATTCATCAAATTTGGATAACTTTTCCGAAATTTGGATAAACGTCGTAAAAAGTCGCAATAAGGAAACTCATACAATTTGTTTCGTGTAAATTTCGTGAGCATCGTTGGCTTGGACGTTTTTCTCTGAGGTGATGGCCTCCATCGAAGCGCAACCCCCAACGCTGACGTCGACAACGCGCTGCCCTTCCCACAGCAGTTGGGGGGCAGCGGCCCCTCCTTCTGAAGGAATCGAATTGTCCCAAGAAAATGGGTTGGCGATCGTTTCGCCGGTAAACCTCAGAAAAGTTCAACTTTTTGCCGTCCAAAAGAAAAGAAAGGCGAAGAAAGAAGTAGAAAAGAAGTAGAAAAGAAGTAGCGGAGAGAGAGAAATAAAAAAACAACCAAAACGCAACGTAAAAAAAAAAATAAAAGATAGAAAGTAAGTAAGAAGAAGGAAGAAGGAAGATCATGTAAGTTAAAAAGGGGGTGGAAAAAAAGGAAGCTCTCTCCAAAGGAGGACTTCTTTTTTTTTTTGAAAAAGAAAAGAGAGACAGGGGACAGAAAAGACAGAGAGAGAGAGGAAAAAAAAAAGTTAGACAGCCACAACAAAACAAGAGAGAGAAGGAGCCAGTTTGTGGTTGTGGTGTGTGGAAAGAAAGAACCCCAGCCAGCCAGCCAGCCAGCCACCCAAGCAAGCTTTCATTTTTTCGATAAAAAATAAAATTAAAAGAAATGGGCAACTTCTACTCCACGGCTGAGATTTTGAACGAGAAGATAGAGGACACGGCAGGGCGGCTCTACTGGCCTTCGTTGCCCTTCGAGGGACCCGTCAAACTGCGCTTTTGTTGTAGCAAGTGCAAGTACGTATACTTCCTTCTTTCTCTTTCTTTCTTCACTACGTTTCTCTCTCTCTCTCTCTCTCTCTCTCTCTCTCTCCTCTCACATCTCATCTCACACACCTCCTCTCATGACTTTAACAAAATCGTAGTGGAGAGGCGATACTTTTGCAACCCTTTCCCGAGTATTGGCACGAGCTCGTGGTGTTGAAAGGCGAATGCTTTGCATGCGGAGGCGTTCGGAGTGTAAGAAGCTTCTCTTCTCTTTTTGTGTTCTTTTTTTTTTCTCTCTCTCTCTCTCTCTCTCGTCATCTTTTTCTGATCTTCTTTCTTCGTTTTTTTTTGTGATCCTGCGCTTCTCTCCCTCTTCATCCTCCAATCGGGTCCACAAAGATTCGAACAAAGTTTGTGGAAGCGGGCAAACACAGAGAGGCCATTTGGACCTTCAAAGGCGGGGACAAGCGCAAGCTGGGCGAGCAGCTGCAAAAGTTTGTGCGCTCGGGGCCGCCAGCACACGCCCAGCTGGAGAGCCTCTCGGAGGCCGGAGTCTACTTTGAGCGCACCATCCGGCCGCCCAACTTTCGAGAGACGGTCCTCCCGCCCGACTTTTTGTATCCAGAGGGAGCTGCGCAGCTCAGCCTTCACGAGCGGCATCAGCTCTTCCTTCGGACCTTCTCCAAGGAGGTGCGAGGCTGGGATCGTCTCAAGATCAGGATAGACCGGGATCAACACATCTTGGGCCAGGCCTTCAAGCAGTTCCAGGACGTCTCGCCCGCCAAGCTTCGAGGCAGCTTCAAAGTGAAGTTCAATGGGGAGGAGGCCATCGACTATGGAGGTGTCACGCAGGAGTTTTTTCAGCTGGTGTCGGAGCAGATGCTGGACCCACACGTCAACCTCTTCCTGCCCAACGGCCCCAACAACACCTTTCATCCCTCCCCTTCTTCCTCTATCAATGAGCTGCACTTGGAGTATTTTCGCTTCTTTGGGCGCTTTCTCGGCAAAGCCCTCATCGAGGATAAACTAGTAAAAGCCCCTTTGACGCGTGCCATCTGGAAGCTGCTCCTCGGCAAGAGCCTCAACTTCTCCGACTTTCACACAGTGGACAAAACTGCCTATCTACGTTTGAGACAGACGTTGGACTTTGATGAAGAGCTGCTGGAGTCCTGCAGTCTCGTCTTTGCCGCCAACATTGATGACTTTGGGGAGGGCAAGCTCTATGAGCTGAAGGAGGGGGGAGAGAACATCCCAGTCACTAAAGACAACCTGCATGAGTGGATCAAGCTGTACAGTAGTTGGCGGATGGCGGACAGCGTGACAGAGCAACTGGAGAATCTGTTGCGAGGGTTTTATGAGGTAGTTCCGGTTCAGCTCATTGCACCTTTGTTCAACGAGTTTGAGCTGGAGCAGATTCTGTGTGGATTGAACGAGCTTGATGTTGAGGACTGGAAGAAACACAGTGGTTTGTTTTTTTCTTTCCCTCTTTCTTCCTTTTTTTTTTCTGCTCCTTTCTTCTCTCTCCTTATTTTTCTCCGTTCTCGTTGATCTATTTCGTTTTTACCTTTCTCTCTTTGCTCGTTCTCTTCACTTTGCTCTGTTTTCTGTTCTCATTTCCATCTCTTTTTTCGCTTATTATAGTGACGGTTGGTTTTCGGAGTAGCGAGGAGAAAGAACAGCTAGCTTGGTTTTGGGAAGTTTTGGAGCAATTCGCGAACTCACAACGGGGGCAAGTATTGCAATTCACAACAGGGTCCGCGCAGGTGCCCGTCTCTTTCGAGTACCTCCACCCTCCCTTCACTGTGGCCCTTGTCAAAGGGCTTCGCACCGATTCTTTGCCCTACGGACACACCTGGTAAGCTTCCTTTTCGGCTACTTCTTGTTCTTTTCTCTTTCTTTTACCCGTACCCTTTGTCTTTGCTAACGACCACAAACAACAGTTTCAACAGGTTGGACTTACCCATTTACACATCAAAAGAAAAGATGGAGGAGTCCATACAAAAGGCATTGGACTTTGGTCTCGTTGGTTTTGGAAGGAAGTGAAAAGATAGCACTTTTGTCCTTTCCTCCCACTTTCTTTTTTTTTTTTTGTTTTGTGTCTCTCTCTTCCTTGCCTCTTCACAAGCCAACCCTCCCTGTTGTAACAAATCCGCATCCTTCACCCCCTCCGTTCCTCTTTCATTCCTTCCTTCCTTCCTTCACTCTTCATCCTTCATTCTTCCTGCATTCATCGTTCTTTTTTTTTTCCTGGTCTCTCAGAAAACACTTTTCGATGGGCTTTGATGAGAACCAACAACCAACCAGCCTGTATGCCTCTCTCCTCTTTCTTTCTAATCTGTTTTTTTTTTTTTTTTTGTTGTTGTTGTTGGGTGTCTCTCTCTTTCACGCACGACATTCTTAAACATGTAAAGAAGAATTTTTAAAAATTTAAAAAAAAATAACAAAACTTTAAACGAAAATTTAAATTTAAATAAAAATGCTTTATTTTATTTAAAATACCTCGTCGAAAGCTCGTAATTTAGCAAAGGGCAAAATATGCCCATTCAACCATCGCTGTGAACTCATACAAGTCGATTAGACATATTTTTCTGTAATGCAACCCCTATCGTTTCACCTCTTCAGGGAACTTATCGTGACGTCATGAGAAAAAGAGTAGAAAATAAGTGGAGAGAAAGAAACAGATCTTCGAGTGGAGAGCGATGGACGCGAGGACCGTGATGCTCTTCAGGAACCCTCCCTACCAGCGAGGACCACCCCGCGATGGCCTCTCCAAAGCCTCCCAGGCGGAGGAAGAGGAGACCGACCCTTTCGCCCTTTGGAGCCGATGGTACGGCCAGGCCCTGGCCTCCACCGACAAGTGGGCCCACAACATGGTGCTGAGCACCTGCGGGGCGGACATGCAGCCGCGCTCGCGCAACGTGACCCTCCACACCTGGGACGAGAGGGGCTTTGTGTTCTGCACCAACAGCGAGGGAGAGAAGGCACGGCAGATGAAGGAAAACCCCAGAGTGGCGGCTTGCTTCAGCTGGCCGTCGTTGGATCGCCAAGTTCGCATCACGTGAGTCGACTCTTCTTTTCTCTTTTCTCTCTCTCTCTCTCTCTCTCTCTTACTCTCTTTCGTTGTCTATCGACCCTCCAACTTGTGCATGCTGTCCTTTCTTTGTTTCATCTCACCACAATACAATACAAAAACCGACGACAACAACAAAGAGGTGTGGTGGAACAACTATCCGACGGGGAGACGGAGGTGCTGTTTCGACATTGCAGCCCGATGGAGCAGGCAGGCTTCTACACCACGAGCCAAGGTAAAGACCATCCTCACAACCAAAGCAATCCTGAATTGGATCGTCAGGTTTCCATCCTCTCCCATCGCTTCTACTGAAATACATGGTTTTCATATTCTTTCTCTCTCTCTCTCTCTCCAAGTCGCTTTACCTCTCTTTCCGACTCTCTCTCTCTCTCTCTCTCTCTCTCTTTGGTTCACCATTTGATCTCAACTGTTCCTTTGCAAACTGAAGGAGCGGCTACAGTACATGCGAGAAACCTACGAACGTTTCGGCCTTTTAGAGGACTGTAACAACGGTCTGGAAGGCAATGAGCACGAGCGAAAGCGAATGCAGGAGCTCGTTCCGCTGCCACCAGCATGGAAAGGCTTTCGCATCCGTCCCACCTCCCTGGAGTTCTTCTTTGGCGATGAGCCCGGCGTGAGGAGAATGCGCTTTACGCTCTCCACCACGCCCCCAGGCGATAACAACAACCGCATCGATGACAACAAAAAGGATAAAAAGAACGAGGAGAACAACAACAACAGCAGCGTTTGCAACGACGGAGGAGACGAGCTTCCTTCTTCAACGATGGAGGAAGAGAGCAAGTGGTGGAGGGTCGAATTTTTAGCGCCCTAAATTTTTTCTTCGAATTTTTCAAGTTTCCAATCAAAAATTTTAAATTAAATCGCAATGTTTGATTTCCGATTGGTTCAACCGGTTGTCTACAAAAAAGAAAAAGAAAACCAAAAGAAAAAAAGAAGAAAGAAAAGTGGAATTTCATTTGGGGCAGTTCGCAAGTGCTCCTTCCTCTCCTGCTTCTCTCCCTCTCTCCCTCTCCTTCTCTTCAGATTCACTTTTGTTGTTGTTGTTGGTTGCCATTATTCGGATGACAAAGCAATGGGGTGCACCAGTGGTTTTGCAAAACGTCGTTGGGGCTTGTATTGGTTGGCGGTGGCGATGGCCGTTGTGGGCATTGCCTGGATGGCCCTCCAGCACGGCAACGAGGGAGGGAGCGTCATGCTGAGCGAGCCGAGGCCCTTGCCCCCTCTTTGGGTGATGCGCGTGCTGTCCGCCTTTGTGCATGGGTTGGATGGGTTGAGGGCGCTGCTGCTCCCCCCGGAGCTCTTCCTGGCGGAGATCACCGCCGCCATGGGCAGAAACCAAGCCCTCTTTGCTGCTGCTAAACTCGGCGTACCCTTTTTTCTCTTCTCTTCCCTTCATCGTTCTCTTCGCTTCATCGCTCTCTTCTCTTCATCGTTCTCTTCTCTTCTGATGGGTGTCTTTCACAAGATTGCGGATGTGATTCCATTGGGGCTGGAAAGCGGCCAACGGTGGCCCACCGCGGAGGAGATAGCGGACAGGATAGGGGCCAAGGATGGAGACAGCGTCTATCGGCTGTTGCGCTACATGGCCTCCTTCGGCGTGTTTGTGCAGCATGAGGGCAGGCGGTTCTCACACAATAAGTTTAGCGTCTTTCTGAGGGAGGACCACCCGGACTCTCCCAAGTAATGCTTCCTTCCTTCCTTCATTCTTTGTTCTCTTTGCTTTTCTTACTCGTTGCTTCTGTTGTCTTCTTTGCTTTAGTTTTTTCTTTCTCTTCTTCACTCGTTCTTCTCATCTTCGCGCATTAGAAAGAGACTAACGCTAAAAAAACACAACAAACAGGGCAATGGCGATGGCTTATGGGGATGAGCAGTTCAAGGGATGGACAGGTCTCCCAGAACAAATCATAACGGGGAACACCGCCTTCAAGAGCGTCTACGGAGCAGAGATGTGGGAGTGGATGGCCCGTTCGGACAACTCTGCCAACCTAGAGAACTTTAACCGAATGTTCACCACCATCTCCAAAAAGACCAATCCTCCTCTTCTCTCTGACTTTGAATGGACCTCTCTTTTTCCTTCGTCTGCGTCCAACAACAATGAAAAGGATGGTACTGTGACGTTTGTGGATGTTGGAGGAGGACTTGGAAATGTTTTGGAAATGCTGCTTAAAGCCTTTCCTCATGCCTCTGGCGTTCTCTTTGATCAACCTCACGTCATCGAACAAGCCAAACATGAACCTCGTTGGTCCTCTTCCTCCTCTTTGGCAAACAGAAGTCGACTCGTTGGGGGATCTTTCCTCGAGGAAGGCTCCATTCCTCCAGACGGTGACATCTATATTCTTCGCATGATCATTCATGACTGGAACGACCCCGAAGCCAGGCTCATTCTTCGAAACGTGCATCAAGCAATGCACACCGCGGCAAACAAGAACAAAGACAAACGTTTGGTGATTGTGGAGCATTTACTTCCTCCAGAAGGTCATTACAGCAGCAGCATTCCTTTTAGCACCGAGTTCCTGGATATGCACATGATGATCATGATGAATGGCAAGGAGAGGACGGAGAAGCAGTTCGAAGAGCTGTTTCGGTCAGCTAGCTTTGAATTAGCATCTGTACACCCGACTCGTTCTTACATGCACGTGATTGTTGCAGTTCCTTCTACTTCTTCCTCGTAAGCAAGAATGCAAACAAAGAAACACTTTCTTCATCAAACTTTATCACAACGTTGTCAAGTCTAACTCGACAAAATAACGAATACATGGTGGAAGCTTCTTGCTTCAGCTTACTTTCCAGAGGATGGACAAAACTTGGAATACAGCCAGGAACTCCATTCCTGAAGAGGCACGTTCTCGCTTTGGCATTCCTCCCATAACTCTCCAATGTCCAAATTGCAGTTTGTGGGCGAAGAGGAGGAAGAGAGAAGGGACAGCTTCAACGCCAATGCGTGGCTGAGAAAGAATCTATGTGTGTTCAACGCAAGTGGTTAAGAGATATGGAAGAGAAAGACAACGCAAGAAGAACGTACTGTCTTTCCGTATCATGCAGTTGTGCTGTCATGTTGGAGAGAGCAGAGGAAAGAGAGTTCGAGTTGGAGTGAGCCTCTTGCATCTCGGCCTTGAGTCTCTTTACTTCATCTTGAAGCAGTTGGTTTTGTAGACGAAGCTCTTGGTTCGTCTCTACTTCTTCTGCAAGCTTCTGCTTGTACACTTTCAACTGTTTTTGTTTTAGGTAAGAACTCAACGATGGAAGAAAAGAGAGAGAGAGAGGGAGAGAGAGGGAGAGAGAGAGGGAGAGAATAGCGGTACCTTCCGTTTCCGAACAGAGTTCACTTCCATTACTTCCTTTTCTCGCTGCTCTCTCTCACTCTTCAGTTCTTGTTCCACCCTCAACTTTTCGGATTCAAGAGCAGCCAACTGTTGGTGCAACGCATTCTCTTGGCTTTGAAGAGCGGCA
Organism: Balamuthia mandrillaris; assembly: GCA_031835245.1. Lineage (NCBI taxonomy): Eukaryota > Discosea > Longamoebia > Balamuthiidae > Balamuthia > Balamuthia mandrillaris. The sequence continues at coordinate 69,890 of JAVKOQ010000176.1, read as the reverse complement.
ACTTTGTCCTCCGCCTCATGGATCCTCCTCATCAGCTCTTCCTTCTCTTCCGCAGAGGCGGCTTCTTGTGCCTTGCATTTGTTTTGCAGCTCTTCAAGTTGTTTTTCCAGTTCGCCTCTTATGTCGTTCAACGCTTGTATTTCTTTGAGCTATTTGTCACAACGAAGGTCAATAAGCACACATCATTTTTGAAACAAAAAGTGAAACATTTTGTGAATTCAACAAAGAACAAAACAGGATGAAATGGTACAAAGGTACCTTGAGCTCCATCCTGTGGAGCAAGGAGAGGGAGAACCACAGGAAGAGGGAGCGCTTTACCTTAATCTCAAGGCTGGTGGTATGGTTGGAGAAATTGGCCGCAAAGTTGACGGCAGGTTTGGCTTTAGCTGCATGGACCGCAGCGGCAAGACCAACTGTCGGTTTGTTGCTATTGGCTTGAGCTGGCAGCAAAGCTGCGGAAGAAGTGGAGGTGGACGAAGAAATGGCTGAGGTAAAGATGGGCGGACGGGTTAAAACGTTTTGGGAAGGAAGAGGAATGTTCTCTTTGGAGATGGAGGAGAGCAGTGAGGAGAGCGGGGTGGTGGGCAGAGATGCGGAGCTATTCGTTGTGGCGGCTGCAAACGCCGACCAGATGCCTCTATTGGAAGCCAGACAGAAAGAGAAGAGAAGAGAAGAGGAGAGATAGAGAGGGAGGGAGAGTCAGCAATGATTGAAAGGCAAGATGAAAAAGAGAATTATTTACGGTGTAGGCGCAAGATTCTTGTCCTTCTTGTCAAGCATAATGGTAAGGAGAGGGAGGAGAGGGGGGGTTTCACAAGTAGTCTTTGTCGTTGTTCCGTTCCGCTTTGGACCACGTCCTTTGTTTTAAAATTTAAATTTGAGTTTCAAACAACAACACGGTTCTATAACGGGTTTAACGGACATAAGAAAATGGCGGGAAAAATGTCCACGACGACACGGATAAAGTCGACAGAAAAGTAGAGTTCTGGCTTTTTTATTGCATGGTGGAGTTGTTTGCGGGGAGTTTAAGAGCACCATGGGGACTCGCCCTCCCTGGCTGAGGCAGCAGCAGCTGTTGAATACAAAAAATACCCAATTGTTGTTGTTGTTGTTGGACACCTCACCGAGTCCGATGTGTCCATCGCCAATATTTGACCTTGTCCTAGCTTTCTTTCTCTTCTGTTGCTTCGTCCTCGTGTGCCTTCCTTCTTCTTGTTCTCGTTCGTCTTTTCTTCTTTCTTCTTCTTTCTTCTTCTTTCTTCTTCTTGTTCTCCTTCTTCTTTGACATACGGAAGTTTTATCCCAAAACTTCTTTCATTCCACTATTGTGCGTCGTTAGGGGTTCCTAAGGGTGATCGGAGAAGAGAGGATGGCGAGTGGCAATGGCGTTGATGGCCCTGTGCTCCTCTTTGCTTACGATGCGCTCCACGATCTCGCCGTCCCCTCTTACAACCCGTGTTCGTCCTGTCTCTGGGTCATATTGTGTTCGAAAAGTATTTCTCTGCTTCTCGTATTCCTGTGAATAAGAAAGAAAGAATTAGTGAAACAAGGAAAAGCAGAGAGAACAAGGAGAGAGAGAGAGAGAGAGAGAAGAAGAAGAAGAAGAAGAAGAAGAAGAAGAAGAAGAAGAAGAAGAACAAGAGAAGAAGAAGAAGAAGAACAAGAACAAGAACAAGAACAAGAGGAAAGGGAGAGAGAGTACAGCATCAGTAAGCGGCCCCATCCGCCGTCGCGGAGGAGCGGTCGAAGAAGGGATGATGGTAGTGTTGGTCGCCGTCCTTAATACGGCTGTTGTTGTCACAGTTGTGGTCGTAGAAGAGAATGCAGCAACATGTGGAGCAGCGGTAGGTTCTGCCTAATAACGCAACGGGTAGAGAAAGAAATAAGGTGAGTCAACGCCAGTTTGCATCTCTCTCTCTCTCTCTCTCTCTCTCTCTCTCTCCATATCCTCTTAGAAAGAAACTCAAAGCCAAACCAACCGTTCTTCGCTTCTTCTTGGAAGAGCCACTGGTTGAGCTTCCGCCGCTGGTTTTGTCCTCTCGTTTCCTCTTTTGCTTCTTCTCCCGCCGCTTCCTTTCTTTTCTCTGTCGCCGCCGCTCCTTTCTCCTCTTCTTCGCTTTCCTCTCCTTCTTGAGCCGCTCGGCTGCCGGTAGTTCCTCCTCTCCCTCTTCATCTGAGGCGGCCTTTCTCCTCTTCTCCCTCTTCCTTTCCTTCACCTTCTGCCTTCTTCTCTGCCGTCTCTGCCGCCTCTGCCGCTCCTCCGCCGGCGAAATGTCCGAATCCGACTCTGTGTCCGTGTCGTAGCCACCACCACTGCTCACTCTGCTTCTTCCTGACGAGGAAGAAGCAGAGTCCTCAGACCAAGCAGACGAAGAAGAGTCAGAGGAGGAAGAGGAGTAGGACCAAGATCGTCTTTTTCGTCGTCGACGAGACTTGTCTTTGCTTTTGCTTCTGCTGCTGCTTCTGCTACGACTTTTACGTTTGTCAGCATGGCTGCTACCCTCTTTCCCCCTCTTGGAGGAGGACGCTGAGCGCTTGCTTCCACCACTCTTTTCCACCTCTTCCATATATTTTTTTTTACACTTTGATTTTTTTTCTTTCGTTCGTCGCAACGAAGAAATTGTGGTACCTTCAAATTTCCTTCAAATTTCTATTTTTGCAGACATTTTCCCGCCCTTTTTCACCCAAACTTTTGAACTGCCCAAAGCCTACGCTCTCTCGCTTGCAAAGTTTCTCTCCCACGGCGTTCCCTGCAACAAAAAACAAAGAGAGAGAGAGAGAGAGAGAGAGAGAGAGAGAGAGAGAAGAGAGCAACAATCATAACAAAAATGGTGACTCGAAAAAAAACAGAAAGAAAAAACCCCAAACCAAAAAAAAAGTAGCAGAAGAGTAGCGGAGAAAAGCGCAGAGAGAGGAAGCAAAAGGGAAGATGAGAGGACAACCGAAGAAGTGGGAGTGGCGAGGGGTGAAGTACGCTCGTTTCGAGCGCGGCAAGGAGGAAAACGAGATCGGGGGAGCGAACGACGGCCAGAAAAAGAGAAAGAGAAACAGAAAGAGCGGAGGAGCTCCCCCTCCCGTTCCCCTTTCTTCCTCTGGGAGTTGGGTGCGTTGCATGGAGCCCGTGTTGTTGTCCGTGCGCCTGGAACCGGTCATGGATTGTACCAGCAGCGAGGCGGAGACACAGCTGCCGGATGAAGAGCAGGAGGATATCGCGGCCGTGTTGTCCGTCACCGTTGGAAACCTGTCACTGGTACGCTCTCTTTGCTCTGCTTTCAACCTTCTTCCCAGAGTTCTTGTTCATGGCTCACCCCAAAAGGGTTCGTAGGAACATAAACGAGTTATCAGCGAACAGGACAAAGAAGACGTCGGCACTGCTCTTGTCTCCGAAACCTCGATATGTTTTTCTTATAAGGATGAGTTTGGCGAGCAGAAAAAAGTACGAGACGATACTCCCACCTTCCCATACCTTTGCTTTCTGTCTCATCAACCTTTTGGCAACCTGCTGTTTGGCAGTTCATTTTGACCTTTGCGGATGCCGTCGTTGCTAGAAGATGCTTTTCAGCTATATGTAAATACTTTAGGAAGGCCTTGTCGAAGAAGAATAAGAAAAAGGAAAATGATGCTTCTACCTCAAGAAACCTATCGCAGCTCAACTCAGAAGAGGCCGTTGCGCCATTACAACAATCTCCAGCCTACCAATCACAAGATGAGGAGGTGTGCTCTATCGGTGGATGTGCACTGGATCATCACGCCGAGCAACAGGAGCCTCTCGTAACCTCTTCTCCTCCTGCTTCTTCTTCTCTTCCTCCTCCGTCTTCTCCTCCTGCTGCTTCTTCTTTTTCTCCTTCTCCTTCTTCTGCTGCTTCTTCTGCTTCTTCATCTCTTCCTCCTCCGTCTTCTCCTTCTGCTCCTCCTGCTTGTTGTTCTCTTCCTTCTCCGTCTTCTCCTTCTGTTGCTTCTTCTGCTTCTTCCTCTTCTGCTGCTTCTTCTGCTTCTCTTGCACCTTCTTCTATAGAAAGAGTCGTAGGGTTGATAGCGAACGCCGTGCCCACAGTCGTCTCATCTTCGAGCCATCATTCTTCATCGCCGTTGCCCTCTCCCTCCCCTCTCTCAACACCGCCATGCATTTCTCATGCCTTGAGCCAGCATGTGTCATCACCCTCATCAGCACCTCCTAGTTCTGTCCCGTCGCATTCTGTTACACCCACTCTCCTTCCTTCATCTTCTACTACTGCTGCACCTACTACCACTTCTTTACCCGCTCCTATTAGTCCGCCAGTGCTGCATAATATCCCCTCTTCTCTACCTGAGAACCCGGTTCACTTTTATCCGTATGCTTCTACTCCTGCTCTCTTTCCAAATACTCCTCCTTCTACAGCGACCTCTACCGCGACTGCTGCTAAAATTCCTGTTCCTCCTCCTCTAACTTATCCTAATCGCCTTCCTCCTGTGACTACTGCTTCTAGCTCCCCTACAGCTCTTACTAAACTTATTGCGGCTTCAACTACCCCTGCTCCTGTTCCTGTTCCTGCTTCTATTCCAACTTCTGCTCGGACTTCTGCTCCTGCTCCTGCTCCTGCTCCTGCTCCTGCTCCTGCTCCTGCTCCTGCTCCGCTCCTCTCCTGCTCCTGCTCCTGCTCCTGCTCCTGCTCCTGCTCCTGCTCCTGCTCCTGCTCCTGCTCCTGCTCCTGCTCCTGCTCAACGAGGTTTCGGATTCCCCACAACCACGTGGAGTGTTGGCAAAACACCAGCGTCTGGAGCTGTGCCTTCCACCGTAGCTGCTCCCAGCTTCGGTGCGTCTACTGCCATGAGGCCTCTCAGCGCAGTGCCATCATCTGGTTTAAAAGGCACTGCCCCTCGTGGCATGTTTAGTTCTTCGTCTGCTGCTTCTTCTCCTCTTCCTCCTCCTTCGTCTTCCGTACGTAGCCCAACTACTACCACCTCAACATTACCGGCACCAACTTCGTTACCATCTGCAACATGGATGAATGATATGAACGAACAAGAAGCATCGCTAGGTTATAGTCAAGGAGAAGATTCCATGATGGAATTGGAAGAACCGCCACAAAAAGACTTTGCATCGTCTCAGCTTATACAACAGCAACAAGGAGAAACGAAGAAGAAAGAAGCTGTTGGCCACAAAGGAAAAGAGGAGGAAGAGGAGGCAAAGAAGAGAGAGGCGAAACACAAGCAACGAATCCAGCAACAAATCGAAGCCTACCTCAACGACCCAACGTTTGCGGCCTACGTGAAGGAGGTGGAGCAGTTGTGGCTCAACCGTGTGCTGCTCAAAGAGGATTGAAGTGAGCGCTCTTTTGTTTCCTTTTACTTATTCATCTCGTATGTTTATCTACAGTGTCCTTGTTTGGAACTTACTTTTTCTTTTTTTGTAGACATTTATTGCGATAGCCTATCGACAGAGTTATCGATAGGTTTTTCGTTTATCGTCGACAAAAAATTGGGCCTAAATGAAAAAAATTGGCGGGAAAAACTTCAAAAAAAGATAGAAAGAAGAGATGAACGAACAAGCCACCACCCCGAGGACGCCGACTCCTCCTCCTCTCTCCCGGCACTCCAATGACGAAAGTCCACCCACCTCTCCGTCGTCGCCATCCAACGGGGGAGTAGCAGGAGGAGCCCCACGAAAACGCCTCGCAAAGCGGACAAGAAGGGTGAAGAAAGAAACAGGTTTTCTTTTCAGATGAAGGCTATGCAAATCTTTGATTATTTTTTTTTCTGAACTCACTCTTTCTGTGGTGGCAGTGGTAGTGGAGCCGGAAGTGTTGTTGGAAGAAAGGTTGAGAGACGATGTATTTGACTCCGAAATCGAAGAACTGCAAAAACGTGAGGTCCCCTATCGTCTGCTACTTGATTACCCGCTAACCTGATCATCTCTTTTGTTTTCAAAGTTTTGGTGGCCGACGCACGAGAGAGTGTGAAAGCACTGTTAGAAAGCATAGAGAAGGACGCTTGGATGTTTCGTGGCTCTCCCTCAACCCCTTCTTCTTTTGGAGGCAGTTTTGGTGCTGCTCCCATCCCTTCCCTTCATCTTCTCTGACACAAAGAATGGAAGGTGGAAAAAAAAGCAAACCGAAGAAGAAGAAGAAGAAGAACAAGGAGAACAAAGAAGAACAAGAAGAAGAAGAGGAACAAAGAAGAAGAACAAGAAGAAGACGAAGAAGGGAAGAGATACTTTTCAGAACTGGGTAAAGGTATTCATACATGTATATAGCCACATTCACAGTTATAAATAAATAGGAAGACACACAAACAAGTTTGGTACAACAGGGTGCAGGCGTTGGCGGTCGCTGCAGGCTCTACTCTACCACGGCACAGCGGCCCCCGTGCTCGCACCGCCTCTCCAACAAGAGGGAGCCATCCGTGGCCACCGCCATTCTTGGCCGCGGCGCTCGGGGGCTCATTCTTAGCATGCTCGGCATTCTTGGGTGCTGCTGACGTGGCACGTTGCTGCTCGTGTCGACATCAGAGGCGGAGGAAGAAGAGGACAAAGGCTGCAGGGCTCCTCCACGACCGATAAAGTCGACAGCCGGGTTACCATATTTTGTCGACCAGGCGGTCAGCTCCTTGATCTCCCGCCATTGCTCCGGGTTGTGGCCCAGCAGAAAGGCCAGCCTCAACACCAGGATGGGCAACAGACGGGGAGAGGCGAAGAACTTTTTGAAGCAGAAGAAGAGGCTTTGAGTTGAAGGTAAAGAAAAATAAAATAAAATGAAGGGATAGGAACAAACCTCATCGATTGCACCGGGGAACATCATGAGAAGCAACGAGACAAAGCCCTTCCAGCCTCTGGCTCGAAGAAAATCGCTCATGCGAACCCAGTGAGTGGTCGAGTTAACTCGTGGTGGCAAATAAGCTGTTTTAAAAGAACAGATCAGTTGGATAAGAAACAACGAACAGAAAGAGGCATTCTTACGTTCAAAGCCATGACTAATGGCTTGGAGCCAAGAAAAGACAAACGCCCACAACAAGGGATTGTAAGCCAATGGCGTTGGTGCCAGGAAGGCTCCCAAAGACCACTCACCAGACGCAGTCTCCAGGTCTCTAAACAGGCCAATGTAAACGTTGGACATGACCCACATTCCCATCACAAACGGAACCGGTAAAAACTATTTGTTGTTGTAGTTGTTGTTGTTGTTAGAAGTGGAACAAACAGAAAGTAAAGGAAAGGAAACGCATACGCCAAAAGAAGGAGACTTTTGGCAATAGCCCCATAAGATATACCACGCGATGAGGCCGAGGGCAAGGACAAGGCCAAAGTTGGCCTCGAGGAGGGAAAGCTCCCTTGTTGCTGGCCATTCGCCCCAAAGCCTCTGCCCGCTGGCCGCACACAAAATGAAGAAACATGTCAAAGGCTGTTATCGTTTGGTGAGTAACGTGGTGTTTGAGAGAGAGAGAGAGAGAACAACTGAAGATAAGAGATGAGCGAACGTACAATGCTGATGACATGACAGACACGAGTACTATGTTGTTCCAAAAACAAAGAAGAGAATGAAAGAAAGGATCAGAAAATGAAAAGAGAAGTTTAAAAAGAACAAGAGAAAACAAACGTACATAAAGTTGGTATGAAAAATCTCGTTGAGGTACATCTGATAAACGAGGCTCTGGCCAGCAACGTTGGCAAGAGGGCTGATCAACCAGCGAGAGTACCAACGGTCGGCCAGGAGCAACTGTTGCTCCCAGGAGGCCTGGTAGGCTGCCTGTCGAGGGGAGAAGCGAGGTTCCGCTTTCTGTTTGTGTTCCGGGGCGCGAACGACCGGCAATGTTGTTGTCTTTCTGAGCTCCAGGAAAGAAGGTTGTTGTTGCGTTGTTGTTGGTGTTTTTACAGTTTGCTGGTGTCGAAGAGGAGACGGGGGAAGTGGAGAAGAAGACTGTTCCAAGTTGCCACAGGGTTGAAGAGAGTCCACGTTGGAGTTATTTTCGTGAGGAGGTATCTCCGTGGCTTCCAGGATGTGGGCAAGCTCTTCAAAGGCCGCCTCGGTTTTCAGGGTGGAAGAACGTCGACGAACGATGGGAGGCATGGTCCTTTCTGCCTGCACGCGCAAAGCAAGAAGAAAAGGTTTTTATAAGCAAAAAACAGTGTTCAACCTTCCGGAGCTGGAACCCCGTCAAAGGTGTCCCCAAAAAAAAAAGGGGGGAAGACGGAGATAAACCGACAAAAGCAGAGAAGAAAAACTATACCGTTTCTATGTGTTCTTTACAGGGAGTTTCGATGTTTGTTACAAGCAAAGTTTACAGACAGAGGTTTATCAAATAAATACCACCACAAGAAAGAAAGAAAAAAAGGCTACAGCTTTGGAGTGTGGTGTGTGTGTCCTTTGTTTTTTGGGTCGCTTTTTGAAAAAGAAAACCAAAAGAGGAATATAAAAAAATAACGTCCGGTAAAACAGGTTATGTGTCCTGGGGTACCCGCGGTTTGAGGAATGTTGTTGCGAAAAGGAAGATCTTCGGACGAACAGATCAAATCAAAAATGGAAACTCGCGGGTTGTGTTGTAGCGCAACATAATGAGTTGTACATCTGAATTTTCCGTATCCAGGAAAATTTTGGAGATCAACGGGAGATCCTTGTCCTCCTTTTGTCTTCCCGCCACAGTTCACACATGGCATTGGGTCGCTTTGTCTCTGTTACGGAAAACCACGGCAAAAGCGCCGACCCCGCGCTTGGTTTTTTTGAAGCTGTAGAACTCCACTTTCAAGAAAAAAACAACAGGGGAAAAGAGGGGGATAGAAAGCTTTATTCTGGTTGAAAGGCCACGGTAAGTTGACGACCTGAGGAAGTGGCCGCTTTCGCCTAAGCCGGGAAAAAATGACCATGTTGTTAAAGACCCTCATGAAGTGTTCCACCACGTGGTACGACGAAGGTAAAAAATTAAGACAATTCTGGGTTTATACCATGGCACAAAATTTGAATGACGTCACTTAATCACTGGTGTAATGGGAAGTATGTGACGTCATCATCGAATATATTCTTTGGTGAGTACCCTAACCTATTGCCTTATCGTCCAGATTGCAGAGCCAAATCTTCGCCACAGAGACGCGAAAGAAAACCTACAAGAAAACCAAGGAAAGTAATGAAGGAGGAGGCACGCTGGGTGTGCCGCCACACTCTCCTTCGAAGAAGAATGCGGTCAAGTTTCGTCTTCTCCCTCCTCCTCCTCTTCTTCTTCTTTAGAACCAGCACGCCGAGTGAAAAAAAACCACATGTTTGCAGGTGGGAGCAGCAGCTCCTCTTCTTCGGCTGTCTCTTCAGCCATAAAACAAAGCGTAAAGTGTTTTTGCTTTGCTATCTTTCTTTTTTGTGTTTGGGTTTTGGGGTTCTTTTCTTCTTCTTTCTTATTTCATCTTTCTTTTTTTTTTTTTTTGATACCGAACAGATGGACAAGAAAAGTCTCTTCCGAGTGTTGGCTGTGGGAGACGTCATGTTGGGCCGTTTGGTGGACGGACTCTTTCCTACCCACAATGACGACCCCGAGCATGCCGGCCATGCCAAACGATACCTCAAAGCTGTTTCTGGGTGCGTTTTTTTTTTCTTTATTCAAGTTATTTTAGTTCTTATCTGAAGAAGTCTTCTTCTTGTCCTCCTTCTTGTTCTCCTTCTTCTTGTTCTTGTTCCTTCTTCTTGTTCTTCTTGTTCTTCTTCTTCTTCTTCTTCATGTTCTTCTTCTTCTTCTTCCTCTTGCTTGTTTCCTTGTCCTCCATACAAAGTGGGCCGGAGAGACTGGCCCAATACAAGAAACAGCAGTACAAGTTTGTCTGGGGAGACACGTTGCCTCTCTTCCAAGAGGCCGACGTGAGAGTCATCAACCTGGAAACGTCGGTCACCACTCATGATGTCAAGAATCCCAAGACTTTTAACTATCGCATGCACCCAGCCAACCTTCGCGCCTTACATGTACCATTTCCTCTTCTCCATCTCTCTTATTCCCTTCTCATCTCTCTTCTCTCTTCTTTCGTTGCTTTCTTCTTTTCGCTTGCCGCTCCTCTGCTGATGTTAAAGACATTCTGTTATTGTAGGAAGCTCATGTGGACTATTGCAGCTTGGCAAACAATCACACTCTTGACTATTGTGAGGAAGGACTATTTGATACCATCAAGGTCTACACCCTAAACCCTCTATCTCCGTCTCTCTCTCTCTCTCTCTCTCTCTCTCTCTCTCTCTCTCTCTCTCTCTCTCTCTCTCTCTCTCTCTCTCTCTCTCGCGCGCGCGCGCGCGCAATCCCGTTTGTCTCTGATCCATATCGCAACAACAGCACATGAACAAGAGCGGTATCAAGTGGGCGGGTGCTGGGCGCAACCTCAGCGAGGCCAGAGCCCCCGCTATCATTAGTTGCCAAGACAGGAAGATAGCATTCTTTAGGTATCCTTCTTCCTTTTTCCTATGCTTGCTCTTCTTCCTTCTCGTATTTCTTTTTCTTCCCTCCATTTTAGTTCTGCTTTCTCTTCTTATTTTTTTTATTCTCCTACCTCTCTCATTCTTATTACTAAGCTCAACACAAATAGTTTTTCGGACCACCCCAAGGATTGGGCAGCTTCAGAGAATAAACCAGGTATCAACTACTTGGACATCTATAACTACACCAAGGAAGACATCAACATGATCAAACAGCTGATACAAGACACGGACAAGCGCGAGAGAGACAAAGATGGTAAAGGCCTCAACATGGTGGTAGCTTCCCTCCATTGGGGGCCAAATTATCTCTGGGTGCCTGAGCCCCAATTCGAGGTATATTTAACTTCACTTCACTTCTTTAGCCTGCTTTGTTCTGCTTCTGGCCTTCTCGCTCCTGTCTATGCTCTGTTCTATTTTCTGTATTTGCTTTCATTGCTCATTCGCTTTTTTTTTTTTTTGAAAAAAAAGTCATTTGCTCATGACCTCATTGACGTGTGTGGCGTTGATATGATCCACGGCCATTCCTCTCATCACATTCAGGTTCTATTCTTCTTTCGTCATGATGTTGGGCTTCATTTTCTCAGTGAGCAACTGTTTTGTTGCAAAAAAAAAAAACAAACAAACAAACAAACAAACAAACAAACAAACAAACAAACAGGGAATAGAGATCTACAAAGGCAAGCCGATATTATATGGCTGTGGCGACTTTGTGGATGATTATGCCATCGATCCTGAATATCGCAACGACCTCGGCTTCTGTTACTTTTGTAACTTTCACTGGGGCAAACACGACTCGCCAAGGCACGTCGAAGGGAGCAAGGAAGCAGAACGAGAGGAAGTTCCAGTGGTGGACCACCTGCGCTTGGTCCCAACAAAGATCAAACTGTTCTCCGTTACAGCAACGAGCATTCCGGAGAAGGACAAGAAATGGTTGGAGACTCATATGAGCTCTCTCTGCGCCAAGTACAGGACCAAAGTGGAGGTCAAGGAGGACGGATCGTTGATTCTCACCTCCACTCCCTCCACCTAAAGTTCTTCTCTCCATCATGCTTGCTTTGCATTCATTCTTATTGCCCACACCAGCGAAGAGAAACTAGAGTTTTTCTGTAGACAAATTACGCAATATGTTAAATTTTTCTGAATAATTGACAATTTTTAGGCGGATTGATAAATGATGATATTTTGACAAATTATTGCAAAAAATGACAATTTTGAGCGATAGAAAAAAATGCGCCACAAGGAGCAGGCGTTGGATGGAATAAGAACGATGACGACGGAAGGTGGAAGCAGAGGTAAGGGGGGGATGCAAGAGACCTCTATTTGGCACTCTTCGGCTCTGTCCTTCTTTGAAGGCTTTCAAATCGCAGTGGTGGGCAGTTTTGTTGCTTTGTCCAATCCGAAATTCAGGTTCGTTTTTTTCTTTTGCGAAACAAAAAGTGTAGTAACCAGCTTGTTGTTTCATCTGATGTGTTTTTTTTTTCCTCATCTTTGTGGTTTTTTTTGTTCCACTGGACACAGAAAACTTTACACAGGATCTGTTGCTATTCTTATTTTCTTTGTAAGTAGTGACTTGAGTTTTTTTAAAAAAAAAACACACTTTCTGATGGGTAAAACCGCCACTCGATGCTGCTACACAGATTGTTTGCACGTTTTTGCTGGCTGGTGTTCTGTACATACCGTTCTTCTTGCTGAATTATGTTGTGTCCTTTGTTGTAAACACGGGCATTCAACAACAGGGTGCGCTTCTTTCTTTCTTTCGTCTCTTCTGTTCTCTCCTCCGTCCTCTCTTCTGTCCTTACTCGCTTCCTTGTCTGTCCTTTTCTGCTTCTCTCGCGTGCTCTCTTCTTCTATCTCTCGCTCTCACCCAACATAACAGTCCACACGTAGGCTTTTGGGCAGGAATGTACGATCTGCTATGGCAGGTCTCTATCTTTGTGCCGTTGGCTACATTGGGTGTATATCGTCTCTTCTCCTCAACCCTCATCCGTTGGGGTGATCATGCCTTCTTCTACACTTTGGATGGTTCGTCCTTATCTCCTCTTGTTTCCGTGTTTTTCCTGAACTTATGTTTATCCCGTTTTCTCTCTTTGTCTCCTTGTTGCTCTCTCTCTCTCTCTCTCTCGTCTGTGTTGAAAGACATTGATGCAGAGCTATCAGCAGAGTTGAAGCGGCGAAAGCCCATTCCAGTGTTGCAGTGGTTCCTCATTTACATGCGACGGGTGGCCCGTTTATTGCTACTCTCTTCGTTGATCTACTTGTGGTCCTGTTTGCCTTACGTGGGCTTCTTGGTACCCGCCTCTTCATGTTCTTCTTCTCCTCTTTGAGCTTTTCTCTTCTGTTTCTAACACTTGAGGGAAAAAAAACAAAGGCATTACCATTTGCTCATTTCTATGTTACAAAGAAAACGTTTGGCACGACAGTGGCTATCTGCGTTGCGCTTCTCGCTCTCATCCCAGCGCCCAATTTTCAACACTTTCTCCTATTCTCGCTCGAATACTGCATCGCCACACTTGGCTTATCTCGTGAGCTATTGGTTTGCCTTTCTTCTTCACTCTTTTGTTGGAATGCACTTTCTTTTAACGATAAAAACGAACAACAAAAAAAAGGAGCCTTACTATGCAAGATCAGAGGATTACTTCAAAGAACCAGCAAAGCAGAGGCAACGGCATGCGGTCTTGATGTTTGGCTTCGGTCTGCCCTTCGCGTTGGTGTTGAGCGTGCCGTTTGTGGGGGTGTTGTGTTGGGGGTTGGCGCAAGGGAGCACCGCGGCTTTGGTCGTTCGTCTTCTTCAGCGAGAAGCCGGTGAAGAAGAAGAAAGCGGTGGAGCAGAAAGTGGAAAGAGAGGGGGTGAAGGGGGAGAAGCAACAAAGAAGAAGGTAGTGAGAAGAGGGATTCAAAGTTCTCGTGTGTCCGTGTTGGTTTGATGGATGCGAAGTGAAGTGTACAAGGGGAAAAACCTAAGGGACAATCTGTCTCGAGAGAAGCAAAAAAAAATTGTTCGATGAGAAGCAGTGGCGCACTGCACTAATCGATTTTGGTGTCATCAGTGGCGAGGGTGCTGGTTTGTCGGTCCTGTTGGGCGGATGAGGCGTCCTCTCTGGCTTTTTTGAAGTGCAGACACGTCCGCACCAAGTAGACAAGAAAAAGCACTTCCAGGACGTAAAACAGGCCATGATAGTAAAACCACTCCAGTGACCACTCCATCTTGTTTTTTGTTTTTTTTTGGGTTGAGTTCCACTCACTCGCCAGCAGAGCAACACAACGCGAAACTGTCTGCTTTTGTCAATTTTTTCCTAAAATTTGATTTTTGTGGACAATTATCGACAAAACATTTAAAAAGATAAACAACTCCAACTCGTGACGTCATGCTCTCAAAATTACGTTCGTGGGTTTTTTCCCTCAATCTGCTCCGAAATATCAGGGCAGCGTTACCCCGCAGCACACGAAAAGGAAATCCAACCACTAAATTGCACGGAGTTAGCGGTGGAGTGCTTTCCATTGGTCCACCGAAGAGAGGAAATTTCAAAGCTCCAATCCCATTTGCTGCCCAGCACGACGTGAGTTGCATTGTCAAATATTGCGTCGTACCCCTCGCGCCACCGGAAAAATTAAAGTCTCCCTTGCGATAAATACTTGTGCCGCTCTGCCCATTTTTTTTCTTCTTCTCGTATCAGCTTTGTAAGCAGAACACAAGTCAAAACAAAAACCCAAACACACTCACCATGGCCGAAGAACAGCACAGCACTTTGTTGAAGGAGGTCGAGAAGGGCAAGGACCTCAAGCACGCCGAGACCGTCGATAAGTCTGCCCCCAAGATCGAAGGTACTGTTGCTGCCCCAACCAGTTTGTCTGTGGCTGCATTATTTTTTTTCTAAACGAGAATATTCTTTTGTAGATGGTGTTACCGTGAAGAAGGTGGACCGTGGAGCTTTCCTCGGCGAGGTTGCCAAGGGAGCTGACCTCAAGCACGCTGACACCGTCGACAAGAGCGCCCCCAAGATCGAGGGTGACGTGTCCGTGAAGAAGGTGGACCGTGGAGCCTTCCTCTCTGAGGTCGCCAAGGGTGCTGAGCTCAAGCACGCCGAATAAACAAACAAAAACAAGAAAACAAGAACAAGCGAACAGGATGGAGACTCTTTTTCTTTTGGGCTCGCTGTTTGGAACTTTTTTCTTCACCTGATGGACAGGAAGAGCAAGTTTCAGCAAACAACCCCCCAAAGAAAACTTTATTCGTTTGCTTTGTTTAAATATTTAGAACTTGTTTTTAAAAGTCTTGCTTTTTGACCTCTTGTAATAGATTCCACTGTATCACCAACTTCTCTGTCCCTTCTCTCGCTCTTACTTTCTCTCTCGCTGCTCAAAGTAAATCGAGGGCCATTTTTTTCTTATGCACGCGGTGACACTATTTTTACGCTGAGCTGTTGTTGTGGGTGCAGTGCTCGCTCGCACGCAGGAAAACGAGGACTGCAGTTTCCACCGGCAAATCTAAGTGCGGTCAAATTTTCCGCTGGTTCCGCTGCCCTGTTCCCTGTATTTTTGGTGCGTTTTCCGCCAGGTTTCTCTGCCACCATCTACGCGAGATCGACTCTGGTCGAATGCTGTTTTGTTTCTTCGAAGAACCGTCTATCTATTAGGCTGGACGCTCAACCTCTTAGGTAGTGATACCTTTGAAGTGTTGGGGGGGAGGGGTGCAGTGGGTGTGAGAGCTTAAAAGGATGGAAGCGCGACGCTTGTACCAACGGGAGTAGCACAGAGCATACCGGCAAAAAAGAAACGACAAAGGGAGCAGAAGGCAGAACAGGAACAGCGCCTGCGAGAGGCGGAGGAAATTCGACGGAAGAGGGCTGCTGAGGCTCAGCGGCGGTACCAAGCTCGAAAAAAAAGCAGCGCGTGAGAAAGAAAAGGAAGAGGAATCTAAGGAAGAAGCAGAGGCTCTGCGAAAAAAACGGCTTCGACAGGAGCGAAACCAACTCTACTACGCAAAGAAGAGCAAAGTTGGTTGCACACCAAGCCCAAGGTACCTCCATGCCGACCTCCATGCTAGCCTCCTCGCCTACCTCTTTGAGAGGCGTAGACGGATAGACTTTTCTTTTAAAAATGAAAGTGCATGTTGTATCGTTTGCAGTCCCACCATGAGTTTATGTGAAAAGTGGATGCATGAGCAGCCTCCTTGTGTCAGGAGGAAGAAAGAAACTTGTGCAAAGACAGTGGCGTTCTTTCCCAAACATTCATCATGAGCATCTTTTCTTTCATGCTCGGGTTTCCAATAGGAAAGAGGAGGCAGAAAAAAAGAAGTTTGTTCGTAAAAGATTCTCGTTTGTTTGTTTTATCGAAGATAAATAAATAAATAAATACAAGGTAGATTGTTGGAACGTCAACAACAATCCGTTTTCGCTCTCGAAAACAAAAACACCGTTTCAGCGGTGCGTAAGGAAGGAGCCCTAACGACTCCGAGATCCCGTCCAAGGGCCGAAGAAAAGCAACCGCGTCGTAGCGTTGCTCCTTCTCCGAACGGAAAAAAAAAAGACTCTAGACTTCTCTTTGTCGTCGACGGTCGTTTTAGGCAACAAAGAAGGAGCGTTCTTCGTCCATTGAGCCATAGCTCCACCAAGCATCATCTTCCTCTTCCTCCTCCTCCTCATATTCCTCCCAATCGCTTTCATCCAACAGAAGACAGTCGCGCCACTTGTTGCTCTGCTCTTTCTGTTGTTTCTTTACTTCCTCCTCGCCACCCGAAGTCGAAGAAAGCTCTTCGTCAAAGCAGAAAACGAGGTCCTCCTTTGGAAAAGAAACGGATCGCAACGTCTCTCCTCCTCTCTTTCTCTTGCATGGGCTCTGTTGTTGCTGCTTTCTCGAAGAAGAGATGGTGGAAGAGGAAACAAAGGGATGCTCCAACACTTGTTGCAAAGATGGTCGTAACTTGGCATTAGGGTTCAACAGCTGCAACACCAAGTCTTTGGCCTCACGCAGCAATTGTTGTTCCTCCAAAGAAGCAGCCGAGCCAAAACGAAGCGATGACAGGAAGCCAAAGTCCGTTTGTTGCTGCCACTGCAGGTTGACATCGTCCGGGCAGAACGGAAAGGAGCCGGTGAGCAGGGCAAAGAGGACAACGCCCAAGGAGTAGACATCCACCTTGCGACCCAAGTAGGAGCGACGGCCATCCAAGATCTCCGGCGGGCAGTAGCTCTCTGTGCCACAAAACTTGGAGAGTTGAGAATCCTCGGAAGGGCAAAGAGCGGCCAAGCCAAAGTCGATCACTTTGACGGTAAAAAGGTTTCCAAGCCGTTGGTTGTTTTCCTCCTCCTCTTCGTCGTCGTCGCTTTCTTGGCTGTCGTTTTGTTGGTGTTGAAGATGAATGAGAAGGTTTTCCAGTTTGAGGTCATGGTGAACAACGCCTTTGTCGTGACAGAAACGCAGAGCCTGGGCCATCTGAATAAAGAGCAGACGAACGATGGAGGGAGCGAGTTTGCCACCGCGGGACATCAAAAAGTCGAACAAGTCACCGCCGTTAATGTGCTCCATGACGAGATAGACAAAGTCCTCCTCTTCCACCACGTCAAACAGCTGAACGATGCCCTCGTGGCCACGCAGGACATCACGAAGAAGGTGCACCTCGAAGCGGAGCTGCTTCTCCATCTTTTTGGAGAGCTGCGTTTTGTCGATCACTTTGACAGCGACGGATTGATTTGTGTGACGGTGTTGGCCGAGTCGAACTTGGGCAAAGTTGCCGCTGCCGAGAACTTTGTTGGTGAGGAGGTAGTCGCCTATGACTTTTTGTTGTTGCATTTTTTCTTGGTTTTGTGGTTTTCGTTTGTTGCTTCTTGTTGGTTCTTCATTTCGGTGTTTATAATTTCTTTCTTCTTATGGTGTTACAATTTTTCGCTATACTCAAAAAATTCGGAGAAAAATTTGTGAGGAAATGAAGAATTTTTTCATTTCAAAATTTCTTGGAAAATTTTGCTTTCGATAAAATGTACTCGATTATCGTGACCCATCATAAATATATTCCAATAAATAATTCTCAAAACAAAAAAAAAAAAATAATAACCATTGCCGTTAATGCAATACCCTCCGTCTCCTCTAACTCTCGTTAAGCAATGTTTGCACGTTCATCTTCTTCTTGGTTCGTCGCATGTGCTTGCTATACTTGATGCCACACGCATTGCACAGAGTAAGAAAAATGAAGTCAAGGAATAAAGTGGATCATAGAGTGGAGAAGAACAATAATAATAGAGCGGTGAAAAAGGGAAAAAGGATATGTTCCAGGACCTCTAGGGCCTCTTCGCCATTCTGTAACGCAAAAAACAAAAACATGGTAGATTTGTCAATGAAACAACAAAAATAAAACAAGAAGATGGGACAAAATAGTTTACCCGGTGTTGTTCTTGTTCCACAACTATGACATATCCGCTCCAAAGAGTGTTTGTGCAGGAAAGCTTCTTGTGCTGATGATGCTGATGGGACTGAAGGTAAGTCACTCCCAGCAATCAGTGATGAATTCTCCATCAACTCATGCTCAGGAGCAGAGTGGTGTCGACCGGAATGCAAAGAAGAAGCTGTAGAAGAGGAAGCAGAGACAGATGCCGAAGATGCAGAAGGAGGGAAAGGTATAGGAGCCGGCACAAAGGAAACAGGATACTCGAACATTGGAGGGGCAGCAGGAACCGAAGAGGATGCTGTAGATGAGGTAGAAGAAGAGAGTTGATCTCTTTCAATGAAAAATGGATAGTAGTATTTCTTGTCGGCATCGCTGAAACTTCTATACATTCGCGTTTGCGGCTTTGGTCTTTCGGTAGATGATCTATTAGCCTCCAGATACGGGATACCATGATAAGAAGAAGAAAAGGAAGAAGTTGTTGTTGTTGGTGAAGAAGGCACAGGATAAGAGGAAGGAGAATAAGATGGAGAAGATGATGACGGAACAAAGTAAGAGGATGCAGAAGATAATGGTTGATTATGGTAAGAAGAGGAATCGCTCTCAGCCTCATCTCTTTTGGATCTCCGCAACAAGGCCGCAGGGGAAGAAAGAGATAACGAAGAAGAGGGCGATGAAGACGAAGTAAAAGAAACTGAAGAAGAAGAAGAAGAAGAAGGAGGAGGAGGAAAAGAAGCAGCGGGCGCAAAAGAAGCGTTTGTGTGGCTGTTGTAAGGCTGTTCTCCTGCCCAAGGTGCAGGAGGCACGGGAGCATTGCCACACACAGCTTGTAGCAACTGGTTCAGCCGTTGCACCCTGGACACGCTGCTCTTAAAGTCCTCCTGCGAGACACACCCCTCCCGGTTGTGCTGAGCTCTCTCGGCGGTTTGAATCAGATGGGTGCATTGGGCGATAACCTGTTGGCAATCATTAAATCGGGATTTTCCAGAGGTTAATTTTAAAAAATATTACTAATATAATATGGAAAGAATAAAATATTCTCGACAAAACGAGAAAGAAACAAAAAAACAAATAAACAAATAAATGAGGGAAGCGGAAAAAAGTTCAAATGAGGGATCTGAAAGTGACCTCGGGGCTGAACATCGGAAAAAAAATGTCTTTTTGCAGGTTTGCTGCTTAAGAAATGAAAGCAAGATACGAACCTCGCTCCATAGCTGGTCGTCTGAGGACTGTTGTTGTGGTTGCGGTTGGAGGGGATGCTGGCCAACCCCAAGACCCTCCCTTTCCGCTTCTTCCTCGCGTTCTGCCTCCATCATTCTCCCCGTCGTGCTGCTGTTTTTCCGTTCTCCTCTTCTTTTCCAGGAGATCAAGGACGATGTTAAGGAGGATGAAGATGAAGAAGAAGAAGAAGCGGAGGAGGAGGAGGATGGGTTGTGATGCGGGTTGGTGTAAGGCGGTGCAGGTGCAGATGAGGAAGGAACGGCAAGATGCTGGGTTGTACGATGGGTTGGCGAGCGGTCTCTCCCACGTGAAGGAGAAGAAGGAAAGTCGTCACGTCTCATGACGACAAAAAAAAAAAAAAAAAATAGCGAGAGGAAGGAAAAAAAAAAGGAGATGGAGGTCGTCTTGTGGCTCTCTCGTCGCTGCTCTTTTTTTTTTTTTTTTTTTTTTTTTTTGCTTGCTTGCTTACCTTCTCTCCCTCTTCCAGAAAAGACACTTGGTTAACTTTTTTTGTTGTCCTCTTTTTTATTTTTTATTTTTTGTTTTTCTTATTCATATTTTTTTATGCTTTCAATCGAGGAATGCTGGCGGGGCATACGCGGAGATACGCAGAGCGACCCAAGATTGAAGAGCTGGATGTTTGAGCTGCAATCTCGTTCTTCCGTTTTCACCAAATTTCGAGCAAATTTCATCCGTATGTTAATTAAATTCCTTTTTTCATCCATTTTGTCCCGATAAGGAACTTTGGATTTATCTTTAATTTAGCTTGATTGATGACATCAGATCACAAATACCTCAACCAATCGTATGAAACTTTACAAGATCTGATTAGCGATTGGATTTTTGGTTTGTTCTGAAAAAGAAGGAAAGAAGAAAGAAATGAGCACACTCTACGCCGATGCAGCGTTTGTGTTGGGGAAGCTGGCGCGAGGGGAGGGGAGCCTCCGGAATCTCGCCTTCTCGGACAAAGTGAGCCAGAAGAAAGCCGTCTACGCTCTCGTCGTAGAGACTCTAAAATGTATATTTGTTAGCAACCTCTCTCTCTCTCTCTCTCTCTCTCTCTCTCTCTCTCTCTGTGCTGCACGGTTTTGTTATATTTGGTTGCTCACCCAACAACGCAACACGATTTTTAGACATGGAGATCATACACAAGCTTTTGCTGAGCGCCAAGTTTTTTCAAGAGAATAAGGCGGTTCGTCGCCCCTTCCTTTTCCTTTCTTGTATTCTTCACTATGTGTAGCTTGTGCTTGTTCTGTCTTCTCGCTTCTCTTCTCGTTGTCTTATGTTGTTCTCCGTCTTCTTCGTCGTCTTGTTCTTGTTCTTCTTCTTCTTCTTCTTGGTTCGCTTACTCAACAAATAAATAGCTAAAACGGCAGAGCGCGTTGATAGCCATAATGGTGTTTGACTTGATACTTGGCAAGGGAAAGATCCAAGGTGGGGGCAACCTCAAGAAAATGTTGCTCAAGTACAAGTCCGCTTTGGTGGCTGCTTTAGTTCGCCTAAAAGTGAGGTTAGTTATGTATCTATTCTATGCTTCTCTTTCGCGCTCGTTCTCTCTCTCTCTCTCTTCTTCCTCTCTCTCTGCTCTTCTCTTCGTTTTTACTTCCTGCTCAAAAATAACCCATTTTTTTTAAAGATCAAAAGCAAAGACGAACGAAGATCTTTTACCTGAACACATACGACAAAGCCAATCCTTATCTCTACCTCGTTATGCTAGAGTCAACCTTTTAAAAACAAACGTTGCTTCCGTTCTTCAACACTTTTCTTCTGCCAACAACAAGAAGGCAAAGAAAGAAGCAGACGAGGAAAAAGATGACTCACCTCTTTCACTCTCTCCAACTTTGGATGAACATCTTTCGGACTTGTTGGTCTTCCCTCCTCATACCGACCTTCATGCTCACCCGATGGTCCTGAACGGAGAATTGATCCTTCAAGATAAGGCCAGCTGCTTCCCTGCTCATGTTCTCTCTCCAACTGATGGCATGCAGGTTATTGGTAAGACGAACTCTTTATTTTCATGGCTCGTCTCCTTATTCTTTTTTTTGTGAATTTGTGTTCAGTTTGAGTTCTTAGTTTTTCTATATTTGTTTTCTCTCTTTCTATGTGCTCACCATTAGTTGTTGATTTGTTTTCTTGTCTTTTATGAAACAAAAGATTGTTGTGCAGCTCCAGGAAACAAGACTTCGCATGTGGCCGCATTGTTGAAAGGCACTGGCAAGGTTTTCGCGTTCGACAGGGATGCTCGTCGTCTAGCCCTGTTGCGGAGACTTACTAGTCGCGCTGGGACCCAAAGTGCTCTCTCTCTCTCTCTTATTCTTTGACTATTCACATAGTTCTCACTCTTCATCTTTTAACCAACGTAGATGTTGAAGCTGTGAATGCTGATTTCTTGAGTATTGATCCCTTGGATATAAAATACTCCAAAGTGTGTGACCCTTTGCTTATAATATTCCTCCTTCTTCCTAAACTCTGGAGTCTTTCTTATCAAAGCTAACTTTGTTTTTTTAACCCATGAACAGGTGGAAGGCATTATTGCTGATCCGTCTTGCTCAGGTTCAGGTATTGTTAACCGATTAGAAGATCAGTTGCAAGCCTGTGCCAAGCTTCTAAATACACTCGGAGGTATTTCTTCTTATCGTCTTCGCTTCTGGTGCTCGTTATTGATTTGTTTGTATTTTTACTTTTCTGCGTGTAACAGAATCTCCAGTTGACGAGAGCAAACAACAAAAATTTGCTCCAAAACGAAAGAACAATCGTCAAAGAAAAGCCAAAGCAGCCCAACGGGCCAAAGAAAACTCAACTTCCCAACAACAGAAGAAAGAAAAGGTTGTTTCTTTGTTGGACGAAGATTACGAGGAAGAAAAAGAAGCCAAACAAGGTGACGACACAGAAGAAAAGGAGGATGACGAAAAGGAAGAGAAGACGAAGAAGAATGAAGTTATGAACGAAATGGAAGAAAATCAACCCCTTGACTTTCTTGATCCAGAGGCTAAAAAACAAAGATTGGCTTCGCTCTCTTCGTTTCAGCTCTCCATTTTGGTACATTGCTTCAAATGTACGTCCCCTTGTTCTTGTCCTTCTTGTGTCTCTTTTCCTTTTCCATTGCATTGCATTGCATTTCATTTTTTTGTCTCCTCACATTCTTTTGTCGAACAAACAGTTCCATCTGTGAAAAGAGTGGTCTACTCGACCTGCTCCATTCACGCTGAAGAAAACGAGCACGTAGTGAAAGCAGCGTTGGAGGCCGCTGCCGGAAAGTTTCGTCTGGCTCACGCCTTACCTCAATGGCACCGTCGTGGATTGCCTCTCTTTGATGGAGGTTTGAATGGCTTCTTTCCTCTCTCTCTTTCTCTTTCTCTTTCTCTCTCTCTCTCTCTCTCGTATGTTTTCAATATCAGCAGAGTTTAACTTTTTATATGGGGGTGTGTCGCCACAAAACGAACACACAGCGGAACGTTGTGTGCGCACGGATCCTTCTGAAGATAGAACCAATGGCTTTTTTGTGGCCTGTTTCGAACGAGTGAAAGCGGGAGAACAACCACGCCAAGCATCCGCTCCCAAAAAACGACCGAGAAAAGAGGAAGACACCAAATCTAAAGCAGAAGAAGAAGAAGAAGAAGAAGACGAAGCGACACACAACATCAACGGCAACCCAACCACAAAGACGGAACGACCACCACCACCACCACCACCACCGCAACCACCACCACCACCACCGCAACCACAAGCTGCCGCATCGCCCTCCCACGCACAACGAAACAAACGTAAGCGACAAAGGAAGAAACAAAAACGTGGCGGCGTCAATACTTGCCAACCGCCCAATAAAAGGGTTGGCTAATTTGCCGTTCGCGCCAGCAAAATTCCCCCATTGGTGAGTCGTTTTCGAGGTTACCAATAGGAGTTTTACAAAGACTCCGAACGAAAGAACGGACAATTTTTTTAAGTTTCCGGGTTTTCCTTCCGGTCGACAAATTGCACCAAAAAGAAAAACTTCAAAAAATAAAAAAATAAAACGGACTTTTTTTTTTTGCAAAACGTTTAAAAAAAAAAGAGAGAAGAGAAAGAAGAAGAGGAAGAGGAAGGGTGGATTTTTTTTTTGGGGAAGAAGAACGCAAAAAAAAAGCAGTAGTGAAAAAAAAAAATAAAGATAAAAAAAAATGGTTTGTTTGTTTTGTTTTCTAGTGATGGAAGAGATTGTTTTGCTCTCTCTTTCTTTTGATCTCATGTTTTTATTTTTTTAAAAAAATATTTGCAGAATGGTGGTGGGAGGACCCATGCGAACGGGCAAGCCGACCCCTCCTCGCGCTCTTTCGGGGAGGCACAACTGCAGCAGCAGGAGCAGCAGGAGGAACCCAGCAGAGAGGACCAAGCCTCCGCCAAACCGGTAGTGAAGCGTGCTTGTTCCAACTGTCAGCATTCTCACACCGCATGTGACCCTGGTATGCTCTTATTCTTTCTTTTGTTTTTGCTTTTGCTTCTTTTCTTCCGTCTCATCCTTTTCCTTTTTCTTTCCTTTCCACTTTTGTTCCTTCTCCTTTCTTCTCTCTCTCTCTCTCTCGTTCTCTCTCCTTGTTGTTTCTTTTCTTCTTTTCTCTCTTTCGTGGCTCCGTTTTGTTTTTGTTTTCTGTTGCTCCCTTTCTTCCTTCCATGGCTATCTTCTTTGTCATTCTCTCTTTCTTCTTTGCCTTCCGAATAAAAGGACGACCATGCAAGCGTTGTATAGCAACGGGCAAAGCTGACACTTGTCGCGACGCTGAACTCAAGAAACGAGGAAGGAAACCTCGAAGCAATTCCTCCTCTTCTTCCACTCCAACCGACAAACAACCAAAACAACCCAAACGAAGGAGAAACAATCCTTCTGCCACTTCAAATGCTGCTTCTTCTGTTCCTTTCTCTTCTATGCCCGGAGCAGCTCTTCCTCCTTTTAATCTCAACGCAGCCAATCATCATCCTCATACGCCACGTGGAGTCTTTGTCGGACGAGCTCCAACTAATAACTTCACTCCTATAACAACTAGCAACGTTACGGCGATGGGCAGCTCTGGCTCTCCTCATCCGATACTATTGGCTCGACCTCCGTCGTCCTCGCCTTCTTCTGATTTATTCTCTTCGGTTCATTCACCACCTTCATCCTCTCTTTCTTCTTCAGATTACAACGACATTGTTCACGCTCAACAGCATCAACGACAGCAGCAACAGGTCTCCAAAAATCGTCATAATAATCAACCTAGATCAGGAAGACAGAGAAGAACCAAGTCATCATCTTCTTATTCGGGTGAGAGGTTAGAAGAAAATTACGTACCTGTTCCTCCCTTACCATCACCAACTTCTCCTTCTGTCTTCTCTTCCTCTGCTCCAGTACACCCGCGACCGATCGCTGCTTCTGCTTCTGTTTCTTCTTCTGTGATGCCGCCTTTCATTCCTACTTCTGCTCAACATCGAACTGCTTCAAACAACAAAAAGAATAACACGATTCATCCTTCTTCTTACTTGCAACAGCAGCAATTACAACAACCAAAAGGAGAAGATGCCGGAATACAAACGTTACTCAGCAGCTTGTTGTCAGAGCTGAGAGGAATGAAAGACAGCAATGACAGTCTTAGACAAGAACAACAGAGAAACAGAGAACTGGTTGATCAGTTGCGTCAAGAAGTGGTCACTCTACGTTCTGGTGGAGCTTCTTCCAACTCGACAGCACAGTCTGCTACAAAGTCTTCTTCTTCCACAGCTCCTTCGCGCCATCCTCAACATCATCAGATCATCTCTCCTCCGCAAGATCATTCCTCTTCCACTTCTTCGGATCCATCTTCTCCTCAAGAGCATTATGAGTGCCCTTATTCTTCCTCAACAACAAATGGTATGCACCATCCATCGTCAACCGAAAAGAAAGAAGAAAGTAAAGGTGGAGAGGAAGAGGATTGTGCTGAAGCTTGTCCTTTTGCTACGGATGCCGCTTGCTCTGAGTTGTGGGGAGAATGTAAAGGACGTGCCATTATTACGGAGGACAACTTTACTTATGTGGACCAAAAGCCTTATGTTCTGTTTGCTTCTGATCCAACGTTCAAGGGAGAGAAGAAAGTTCGCATCGTTGCTGCCAACGATGGCTTTTGTAAGTTGTTTGGATATTCAAGGGTTGGTTTCTCTTTCTCTCTATCTCAGTTTTTTATCTTTGTGTGTAAATAATCTTTTCGATTTGTAGGAAGACTTGTGGGGCAAGTCATGGTGTGACCTAGTTCCAGAGTGTACGAAGCAACAGTACATTGAATGTCTTTGCCCTCTCAAACTAAAGCATTTTACAATCAGCGCTGTTAGAAAGTATGACTTCTTGATGTTGTTGTCCATGTTCCAGTTTTTTCTGTTTCCCTTCGGTGGTTTCTTCCATCACGTTAACCTTTTTTTTCATTTCCTTAAACAAACAAACAGGATTGTTTCTCCATTTGTCATTAAATCCGGTGACCTCATCGAAATGGAGAGCATACACCAAATGTTCTACAACGAGAGAGGAATGCCCCTCTGGCAACTTTGTTGCATTGAAAAGATCCTGAGCCCTCCCTTCCGCTCGCCTGGCCCTTTCCAGCTATACAGCTCACCTGATTTCACTTATGCTTCCGTCACAACTTCCGTCTATCCCGTTCCTATCCCTTTTCAAGGTGACTCCACCACCTCATCTACTTCTTCTTCATCATCTCCCTCTTCTTCTTCTTCTTCCCTTCCTTCTGTTTCTTCTCCTACCTCTTCATCTTCTTCCTCTCCGGAAGAAAGTATGCCCCTTCCTTTCTCTCCCACGTCTCTCTTTCCTCCTCCTCCTTCTCCCCTGCTCTCCATTCCGTTCCCTCTCTCCATCCCTTCTTTGCAAGAAGAAGAGGAGCAACATACGGACCGTCCCCAGTACCACTCGTTCTTCCGTCGATTACTCACCCGCTCTTCTTCTTCTGTTTCTGTTCCTGCCACCAATTATCCTCCTCTGGCTTATCATCAACAACCGCAACAACATCCCGATTCAGAGGAACAATCGGATTTATCGTCTTCGATGGAAGTTCTTCCTGGTTCCTCTTCTTCTCCCCATTCTGCTTCCTCTTCTTTTTCTTCGGAAGAAGCGCCTTCCTTCTCTCCACTAAATCCAGCGGGTTATCCTTACTTTGAGCCTTACACCAACAGCACTGCCAACAACAACAACAACACGAAACGAAACATGGCATATTCTCCATCTTCTTCCTCATCATCATCATCTTCTTCTGCCTCTGTTGTCGTTTCGGCTTCATCTTCATTGGCCGCGTGGAGCAAACACGTTTTAGGAGAGGGAGAACAGGTTCGTCAACACCATCACAACAAAGAGAGAGATGGAGGCAGAGACAGCGAAGCAGAAGAAGAGAGAAGAAAAACGCACGAGGAAGCGATCATGTATAGTCAACATCAACGTTTTGTTTCATCCTCAGAGACGTACCAACAACAATCCACAAAACTGATCGACTTCCAATCCTCGGCCTCTTCGTCCTCTTCTCACCGGCTTGTCATAGAGGAGAGAAGCGGTGCCACCGCAACTTCCTCCTCCACCTCCTCCTCTTTAGCCGTTGCGGCCACTACGACGACGAGCGTGCCGCCCCTCTTCTTGCCGTCGCCGACCTACTCGCCGGCCCCTTCTCCGCCGCTCTCCTCCTCGGCCGCTCTTGCCTTCATGCTCTCCCCTCCTCCGTCTCCTTTCATCTCTTGAAGCATGCCTCACAACACACAAAAAAAAACAATGTAAAGAGAAAAAAAAATTGATTGAAAGAAAGAGTTGTTTACAACGAGAGGGAGTAAGCGAGTGTCCTTTTGGTTTGTCAAAAAGGTCTTGCAGGGGCGAACCACATCAAGATTTCCTGGTTCTCTTTGGTGCTGCCCACGAGAGCGTAGCCCTGTTTGAGCATCACGTCCACCACGCGGGCGGTGTTGGGTA
The DNA here is from genome assembly GCA_031835245.1 of Balamuthia mandrillaris. Lineage (NCBI taxonomy): Eukaryota > Discosea > Longamoebia > Balamuthiidae > Balamuthia > Balamuthia mandrillaris. Next base: position 42,949 of record JAVKOQ010000176.1, on the reverse strand, counting down.
TGTAGTAGCGTTGATCCGCTGCAAAGGAGAAGGGCCAGCCCTTCAACTTCAACGACCTGTCATGGTTTGGATTGGATTGGATGAAAGGAGGAAAAGTTAGAAAATCAGAAGATTTGTTTTTTTGCAGAGGGGGGAAAAAAAAACACGGGTCCATCGACAAACCAAACGGTGTCTTTGTTGGAATACTTCTCCTCCACCCAATCTTTCTGCACGTCGTGGGCGTCGCTGAGGGAGATCACCAAGGCATCACGCACCTCCTCAGAGACAGGGGAGGACACGGTGAGCCGGTCCCTGACCATAGCGATGGTAATGGTGGAGGGCGTTGTCATCCTGAGCTTCCTCTTTTTCTCTTTTTTTTGCTTTTTCTTCACGCGTGTTTCTGTCGACATGAAAGTCGGCATTCTTTTTGTTTGGATTTTTCTGCTTTTTTGTCGACACATTTGTTTTTTGATTATTCATTGGTGCTTTGAAACGCTTTGGGTGAGATCTCGGGTATGTGATCGGTGGAGAGTTCTGATTTTTGATTGGTGATTTGATAGATGATGGGCTCGCCTGCTTCGACCGACGCTCATGCATCGAGCGCTCCTTTTACGGCACACCACGCAGCCTGAACCATGAACAAACATTGCAACCGTTGAGGTGTTCCTGAAATTATTTACTTGCTCCCAGTAAGAAAGGGTAAAAAATCCCCCAAACCGGGCATCACGTTTGTGTGTTCCATCTACCTCTTCCTTAAAGTCGTCAGGATACGTCCACCATCGTGCTGCATAGAAAGTCTGGTTCGTTGCTAGCCCCGTTTTGTTTTTATTTTGTGTTTATTGGCAAGAACAGAGATGCTTAAAGAAAGACTTTCTGCCCGTCAGCAGCTTTGGAAAACACGATCGTTTTTACGACCCAGGTCAAACAAAAAAACAAAAAAACAAACCAAACAAGGAAAACACCAACTGCTTGGTTTCTTGGCAGTGTACCCAGATGGAGACAACCCTAGGCGATCAGGGCCCACCGATTGGAAAGGTTTGGGCAATGTACGGAATGGCCCATGTTGTGCAGGCCGTAAATCCGGGGCTTTCTTGAAGGAAGCTGGTCTATTATTGGTTACTTTGTTTGCTGGAAGGTAACACCAACCCCGCAAGATCCGTCAATTTCATGATTAGGATAATTGTAGGATTTTTTTAAGATTAAAAATTTACAAATTAAGCAATTATAAAATGCCCTTTCAACGAATAAAGGAAACCAACAAAAATGTTTCCCTACAACCACCCCGCAAGAAGAAAGGGCCTTTTTTTCGGTTGTGGCGTAACCTTGCGCCCTCGGTCGTCCGCTCGCATTGTTTCCGTTTACGCTGTGCAAAAATTCGTTAGACACAAACAGAAAAAAATAAACCACCCGACACCGAGAACTTTGGTTTTTGGGAGGGCCATGTTTGTGGTTATTTCGTCGTCGTTGTGCTGTGATCACCACAGGCAAGCCTGTTTGTAAAAACCAACTCCCGACGGCTGTTTATTCATTTAAAGTTGTTGTGTTCTTATGTGCTATTGTTGTGTTCTAGCCTTCCGCGGGGCGTTTGTGTTTTTTTTATTACTCGTTAACCAAGTCTCCTGGCCATAGTGCTCTGGAGGTGTTTTTTTTTTTTTTTCGAAGCTTATCCTCCTCTTCACCAACACCTCCTCCTGTCCTTCTCAAACCACCCGAATCCGTGCACGAGGCAAGAGAGGAGAGAAGAGAAAAAGAAGAAGTTATTTCAACAAGAAAAGGGGCATGATAGGCAAAGGACGCATGGGAGGCTCTCCCCGTTTATACGCTGCCCATGCTCCCTCTCGACCTCCACAACCCACTTCTACTAGCATAGACCTCGACTCACCTTTCTTTCCTTCTCCTGTCCCTTCGCTCGTACTTGGCAACGGCTATGTTCGAGGAGGTTCTTCCAATTCTGCCGCCGAACGGACCACTCCTTCCCCCGCAAATGTCAACACCGCCACCTCCCCTCGACGTCACTCTCCCCTCAGGAGTTCCTTCTCTCCTCGTTCGGCTTCTCCCTCCGAGGTTGACCACCTCTTCGCCTCTTTCTCCTCCAACACACCTGTTTCTGCTCTCCCTCCTTCTTCCCCTCATTCATCTTCTGTGCTTCGTCTGCCCTATCTCTACCAACTCAGCAAAAGTGGCGCGGTTGGTGGTTCCAGCATCTCTCCTCGTTCCTTCGGTTCTGCTTCCAGCTCTTCCTCCTCCTCTTCTTCTCCCATAGGCTCGCCAACAAGGCTGAGTCCTACAAACTCCTTCTCTTCCTCGCCCTTTGGGTCCTTCAGCTCTAGTCAAGACTCCCCCTCCCGTCTCCTCTTCCAAGTCAAAAACTACACGGTCAAACACTTACTTGGAAGGGGACATGGCGGGAGAGTGTACCTCGGAATGGGTCCACCTTTGTCCATCGACCACAAGAGCTCAGCAGACCGTACCAAGGTCGCCATCAAGATCCTAGAAAAGAAGCAGAAACCCGGTTCTCCACGAAACAGAGACAACGAGAGAGAGCTGCAACGAGCATACATGGAGGTCTACGTGCTGTCGACTTTGCCGCCCCACAAGCACATATGTCCATTGCTGGATGTGGTGGAGAACGAGAGCAGGCTCTGCATTGTCCTGAAGTACGCTGACGGTGGTGACCTCTACGACTACATCAAAAAAAAAGGGCCGTTGTCGGAGACAGAGGCGAGGAGGCTGTTCCTGCAGTTGTTGGAGGCGGTTCAGTTCATCCATTCAAACGGATTCTCGCATCGTGATATAAAGCCAGAGAACATTTTGGTCCGTCTTTCTCTCTCTCCCCCTCCCTCTCTTCCCTCCCCCTCTCTCTCTCTCTCTCTCTCTCTCTCTCCCTCTCTCTCTCCCTCTCCCTCTCTCTCTCCCTCTTCCATTCTCACCATTCTCTAAACAGTTAGATAAAAATGGAGACCTCATGCTATGCGACTTTGGCTTGGCGTGTGACTTGGGTCCTAACCAAGGTCGTCGCACATCAGTCTGCGGTAACCCCTATCTCCCAGTTCTCCTTTCATTTCTTCATCCCACTTTCTCTTGTTCCTCAACTAACAAACAGCCCAACTAAAATAAAAGGAACGTTGCATTATACCGCCCCTGAAGTGATAGCCAGCGGCAAACCCTACAGCGTGCGCGAGGTCGACGTGTGGAGCTGCGGTGCCGTGCTCTACCACATGCTCACCGGGGATAAGCCCTTTACGGCCACCAGCGACCTCAGCGTGCTGCGCAAGATCCGCAAGGGCAAGTTCTGCAGGAAGCACCCCTCCATCTCCATTCAGGCGCTTCATCTCCTCCAACAGATCTTCAACCCCGACCCAAGCAGCAGAGCCAAGATTGGAGACATCCTGGAGCATCGGTGGTTGTCAGAGGACAAGGAGGAACGAGTAGAACAAAATTTTTTCTACAACAGCGAGCTTAAAGCAGAAGCTAAGCTTATAAACAAGAGAAACTCTGCTGGCTTCTCCTCCTCCTACAACAGCGTCATCACGATGCCGAACGTGCTGAGAAGAAAGACCTCCGAAACGACTGCAGACCAGAAAGTTGCCACAACTACTACCTCACTTGGGCAGTTCATTCGAGGCGGATGGGTTCGGCCCAAAGGAAGGTCTCGCTCCGTCTCTGTAGGAGAAATGTTCCACAAAAACATCAACACCGCGAACAAAGCATCTCCTGCTTCTTCTGGAAGACGGAGAGAGGAGGAAGAGGAAGGATCCAGTCCCGAGTCTGACAACCCCTTCTCATTTGCTGACTTCAAGCCGACCCTCTCGGACGTAGTGTTGGAGGAAGAGCAAGGTGGACGGGAAGAAGAGTCAAGCTTACCTCCTAGTGACCGTTCACGCTCCTCCTCCATCTTCTCCTCTTCCTCTGATGAAGGAGAGTCCAGCGGCCAGTTTGTCTCTACCTGGGATCCTTCTTTGGAAGGACCTTCGGATGTCTTTCTCAACAACAATACTGCGCCCGATCATGAGAACTCCAGCACTTTTTCTTCTGGCAAATGGATCATTCCTTCTTTATCTTGTTCTTCCGATGGAACAACAACCACAAGCAATGGTCTGGCGATGAGGAGAAAGCGAAGCGGACAGCAACCCTCCCCCACGAAGCAGAAGAATAGCTCCAAAGCGACCTCCTCCACATCGTCTCTGTCGGCGTCCTCTCCGTCTTCGCTTCCCGCCCCTTCGCCATCCGGTGGTAAGAAACGCAGAGGTTCCGCGACGCGAAAACGTGCCAACTCGGGAATGTTTTTCATTGCTGAGTAAGAGAGTTGTTTTTATTTCATTTTTTTGTTATTATTTTGTTTTTTTGTTTTTTTGTTTTTTTGAATGTATTTATTATTTTCTGTTTAAACAAAAAAAAAATGTACGAATGTATTTCTTAACAGAGTTAATATAAAACAAAAAGCCAAAAGCCAAAACGAATCGGTTTTGTATAGTAGGAGGTATCTACTCTCCTTTGTTGATAATACTGTGTGAGAGAGAGAGAGAAACAAATAACAAAAAGTAAAACTACACAACAGAAGAAGACGAAGAAGATGGATCGTTCTTCTCCTCTTCCTCCACATAAAAGTGGAACTGGGAGTAATGCTCTCCGGCACTCACCAACGCGCCCACTTCTATGCTGAGCCCCACGTCGACAAGAATCTTTAGCAGCGTTTGAGGATCGCCCAAATAGGAGACGATGCTCTCTATCCTTTCCAAGCTCTTTGGTTGGAGATGAGGTTCGAGCACGCGACGAAAGGTGTCGGCCGCTTGACGAACGAGGACCTGAACCTGTTGAAGTAGCTCCTCCAACTTTTCTTTGTTTAATGTCTGTTTCGTCGAAGAGAAAGAGAAGAAGAAGAGGGAATCAGCAAACCATAACAGAACAAAGAATTCAGACAGGAGAACAAGAAGAGAGCAAAGAAAAGGAAATATACCCTAGCAATGGTGCCACGTCTGGTATTCACATTAATCAACACATCCACCACGTGGTGATGGCACTTGGCAAAGAGGTCCAAGCTCTGCCTCAACGGCGGGTCTGCCTCCAACAGGTCCTTCAGGCTGACCCTCTTGTCTGAGACCAGCAAGTAGGACTTTACCCCAATCTTCCAAATGTCCTTCTCTATCTCGTTGGCCCGCTTGGTGGATCCCGTCTCCCTCTCCACAATCTTCTTCACCGCATCTATCAGGTTGGTGATCTCCTTGGGCGCTCTGGCACGAATGGCCTTCTTGCCCATAGGTGTGAACGTGGCCTTCTCCACCACGTTCTTCCTAGTGCGTTGCTTAAACGTGGAGAGGCGATGGCTATCTCTCTTGCCTTTGGTTGGGGTCGAGGAGGAGAGCTTCTCCTTAGGGATGGGAGGGCGAGAGGGTTTGTCGCGGTTGAGCTCCAAAGCGGCCAGCCAGTCGCGGCGCTCCTGCTCGCTCTCCGCTGAGAAGGTGTATTCGTGCTGCTCGGAGAGGAGGCGGAAGCACCATTTCAGGGGCCGGCAGTCAACTGCCTCAGGGGAGAGTTTGCATTGGCTCAGCTGAATGCTGTGTTTCGGTTCGTCGTTTTGATACTATGTATTTTATAATATTCATTTAGAGAGAGAGAGAGAGAGAGAGAGAGAGACAACAAGAAGAGACAATGACGAAAGAAAGAAGCAAGAAGATGAAGAGCAAAAAGGAGAAGAAGACGAAGAAATAGGGACACGAACAAAAACACAAACACAAACAAGGGCAAGGACGAGCACAACAACAAGAAAAACAACGAAAAAATAGAACCTCTTGTTCATTGTAGAGGTAGAGTGAGCCTCCAACCAAGTTGAAATAGAGATACTTCCACTTCTTCCCCTGCTTGGTGGTTTGTTTCTTCTTGTCTATTTTGCCGACTCGCACGTTCATGAACCCGTCTTTATCAAACTCTTCCGCCTCCTCTGCGTCTTGATCCGGTGCTGGTACCACCCCCTGTTCCTCCTCTTGTTCTTTTTCTTGTTGCGGTTCCAGGTTTCTCCGGCTCTTTGCCGGAGAGTCCAAGGTTGTGATGGTGGCCGTTCGTTTGGGGGTGGAGGGCGAGGAGGAAGGAGAGGAGGACGCCGAGGAAGCCGAGCCTTTTCGTGGCAACAAGCTCTTCTTTTTCATCATTTGCGTATATTATTACAAATAAAATAAAATTTCTTTTCTTTGTTCGTTCGTTTGGTTGTTGTTGAAGGATCCTTCGAAGAGGATGAGGATGAGGAAGAGGAAGAGGAAGAGGAAGAGGAAGAAGAGAAGGCAACGCGCCAATAGCGCTTCTTTCTTGTTAGTTAAACTTCTTCTTCTTCTTTGGTGGAGCTCTAAGTTTTAGACTTTAGCGAAAAGAAAATTATAATTTGACCCTTTTTAGGATATCGAGAGCAAATAGCATGAATTAAAGATCTAGATCATTATCAACCTACGAGCTTCGGCGATTTGAGTAACTCCGCGGTCCATTAGCCCTAATTCGAACCCCAACGGACAAATTAATTATCAAGATCGTTTATCATTGAATGATAAACACCCGTTACCGTTATATTAAAATCTTTGGTTCTATTATTTTTTTGTTGTTGGTGCTACGGTTTCCTTCTTCGTCTAGAAGCGAAGAACCAAACCTAACGAAACGGGGGTCGTTTCTCTTCTCCCGAACAAAACAATAACAACAATAAAAACAATGACCAAGTTTGTATCCGCTGTGGTCGTTTGTGTGGTCGCTCTGCTGTTGGCTGTGAGCAACGTTCATGGCGGTTTGTTTTTTTTTTTTTAAACGGAAACGAAAAGCTTTTTTTTTTCTATTCTCTCTATTTTTTTTTTCTCATCCTCATCGTCTCAACAAAACAATACAATAATAGCGTGCAACCAAGCCACCACCAAAGCCGACTGTCGTGCCGAATCGAGCCTCGCCGAATGTTGCTTGTGGTGCGGCGTGAGCGATGTAGACGGCGTCTGCAGCCCCCTCCTTTGCGATGACACCTCTCTCACCGAAGACCAAGAGGTATGTTACCACTACATTTTTTTTTTTGGCTGCTTTCTTTTTCTCCCTTTTTTTTTTCTCTTCCACTTTGTTCCTATTTCACTTCTGTCTGCTCCTCTTTTCTCCTCCTCCTCTTCTTCTTCTTTGTCTTCTTCTTGTTCTTGTTCTTCTTCTTGTTCTTCTTCTTGTTCTTCTTGTTCTTGTTCTTGTTCTTCTTCTTGTTCTTCTTCTTCTTCTTCTTCTTCTTCTTCTTCTTCTTGTTCTTGTTTGTCTTCTTCTTGTTCTTGTTCTTGTTCTTGTTCTTCTTCTTCTTCTTCTTCCTCCTCCTCCTCCTCCTCCTCCTCCTCCTCATTTTTCCTTCTTCTGAGTAACAAAAAACCCAAACAGCTCTTCGAAGGCAGCTGTCCCGCACAGGTTTGCATCGACAGCCTTCAAGAGACCGGCGGCGTGTGGGGCTGCCACTGCCAAAACACGCTCTGCTTCCGCAACCGCAACGCCCAGTTCGAGCTGGTGGGCCTGGCCAGCGACTTCATCTCCCAAGAGAAGGAGTCCGTCTTCATCGACATTGTGGCCGGTCAGGTGGATGAGCGCCTGGAGATCGGCATCTTGGTGGGCGCTCAGGTGTTGGAGGAGAACGAGGAAGGAGGTCCCACTTTCATCGTCACCTTCACCGTGGGCGCCGCCAACAACCGCAACGCCACGTTGGCCGAGGAGGCCGCCAATCAGCTGGTGGAGAGCGGGGGCGACCCGGAGAGCGAGCTCAGCCAGGCCTTCAGCGACGAGGGCTTTGCCATCGTGGGCGCCAGATCCCCTGCCGCCGGCGAGGGCTCCGACGGCACCAAGGACGTGGTCAATGGGGACGACGGAGCGGACGGAGGAGATGGCGGGGATGGCGGAGATGGAGCGGATGGCAGCGGGAGTGATGATGGCGATGGAGACGGAGGAGGAAGCGGCACGGTGGGTGTTGGCGGAGGCGAGGGTTTTGTGATGACCTCTCTCCGTTTGGTGTTGTGAATGTAGTAACGAGCAGCAGAAGGAGAAGAAGAATAAAAAGAACAAGAAAGAAGGAGAAGAAGAATAAAAAGATTTGAAATAAAAAAAATGGTTTGTTGTTCAAAAGATTTTTTTTTTTTACGTCGAAGATGAAGCAGTGTTGGGTGGTGTAGTGGGAGAGAGCTTTGGAGGGGTTTGGACTTTAGCGAGAAGTTCTATCAAGTCCTCTTCCTCCGCCTGTTCTCGGAGTTCCTCTCTCTTTTGTTCGATGTAGTCCTCGAAAACCTGCATTTGTTTTTTTTAAAAAAAAGTAACATAAAAAATACACTCACTCAGAAACAACAAAAACAGAACAAAGGCAGGGTGTGTGTATATACACCAACCTCTTCTGGTTTCAGAAACCGGTTGACGGTGTGCCCTCCAGCCAGAGCGCAAACCAGCGAGAAGGCATAGAGCTTGCCCAGGCTGGGCATCCGCGACGACATCTCTTTTTCCTTTCTTTTCTTTGGTAGTTAGTTTCACGTCGACTCGAACGGACGCATAATACCCAAAAAAAAACCCAGATTAATAATTCCAGACAATCCTGTGCCTGCGTGCAAGGAACAACTGTTTCCCTGTAAAACTACGGTTCCCATTAAGATGCGCGGCACTGATTCTTGAGGGAGGTCACGCCGTAGGGCAAAGTAGCGTTGTCTGGTTTGCGTGTTGGACACCCGTCGACCGCCGTTTTTAGGCGGACTAGCGCCTCCCTTCAAGGAACAACTTAAGCTGGCCTTTGCAGAGAACAGGCTGGGTAGCCAACGCCTTTATTCTTTGGTAAGGGCACATACCGGCAACAACATTACACCGTCAGGCAGCGGCGGCTACCGCACAAGGGAAACAGTTTAACAGAAAAAAAAATGAATAGGAAAGAAACATACGTGCAAAAAGCGTGATGGCCTCATCGCTGCTGCCCCCTCCTCCTTCTTCTTCCTCTTGCTCCTCAGAACGAGCGCTGTTCTACTACCACAAAGCCCAAGAGGCCACAGCGGACGTGGAGCATCGGCTCGACGCCTCCTCCTCCTCCTCCGCTTCTGCATCCCAACGCCAACCAAACGAAGAGGACGAGTTTCTCTCCCTCATCCGCTCCTCCACGGCGGCCTCCATTCGGCACTGGTGGCTTGGCAAGTGTTTGCAGCGTCTCCCTCTGTCTCCTTCTGCTGCTGCATCCTCGCCTCCTCCCCTGGATGAGAATGAAGTTTGGACAGAGTTTCACGAGTGCGAGGCCGCTTCCTCTCAGACCTCCCTCTCGCCTCGTGTCTACAAGATGGTCGTCTTTGAGGCGGAGGCGTTGAGGGAGGAAACCAAGCCGTGGGACCCCGCTCGCTTTGTGGACGTTGACACCGGCCTTCTTCGGTATATTCAATATAGCACGCTTCTTTTCTCCTCTCTTCTCTGTTCTCTCGTGCTCTCTTGTCGTTGTCGTTGTCGTTGTCGTTCTCTTTTCTTCTCATCTCCGTTCCTAACGCTCTCGTTCTCATACTGCTGCTCTGCTTCTCGTTCTCTCTCATTCTCGTCCTCGTTCTCGTCCTCTCTCTCTCTTCTTTTTTCTCTATTCTCTCTTTCCCGCTCTTTCTTTAGTCGTTCTAACTTAAACCTCGACAAAGCTGGGAGCACTTTCAACAACGAGAGCTGATCGGTGCTGAGAATGTCGGCTTGCCGGAAAGCGAACGTTTTCTCCTCGCTGCTCATTCCCTCGTTCGGGTTGCGTTCGTTCTGCACCACCGTTGGTTGATGGAGCAAGTCCCACCGACACGATTCGAAGAGCTCTATCAACCCCAGTTCTCTATATTTGGCGAGTGTCTTTGGAGAGAAACCATTCTGGAGGTTTATGAGCTGCATTATGGAGCATCGGGACCTTCTTTGTTGGCCTTCACAATGCTTTCTAGTTTTTTGGAGCGGGTTTGCTTTTCTCTCTTCTTTGTTGTTCATATGTACTTCTTGTCCTTCTTTTTTTCTTCGCTCTTCGTTCTTCGTTCTTGTTCTTCTTGTTCTTCTTGTTATTCTTCTTGTTATTCTTCTTCTTCTTCTCCTTTTTCTTCTTTAGTACTTATGTCTATGTCTCTTTTCTTCTTTCTTCTCTTATGTTCTCCTTGTAACCTATTATAACAGATATTGGGAGATGTATTTGTCTCAAAAGTTGGATCGACAGAAAACAAAGAAGCTGGAGAGTGTCCAAAGAAGATGAACGAGTTGCTTTTACATCCTTATCTAGTTGAAGTATTGGGTGAGGATTTGGTACATTCTCCTAACTTCACTTATGTATCTATTCTTATAACTCAACAGTAATATGACAATCACAATAGATTTTCCTGCTTCGTACTACGGTCGGTCCTCTTGAAGGTCTCAATCTTCGTAACTTGGTACATTGTTTCTTTGTTCTCTCTCTCTCTCTCTCTCTCTCTCTCTCGTTTTTTGGTTTCCGTTCCTCTTATTGAAGTTAAAAACGAACATAACTTTACTTTAGACATGGCATGGCTTTTTCACTCAACATGAGTTCAGCTCCATCTATACTTCTCTTATGCTGATGATTGTGTTGAGCCTCAAACCAATCATTGAATCAAGTTTATTGAGCTGTGGACGGAAAACCTTTATCGCACGCCCACTCCTTCGGTTCGATCATGCTTCATTTCCTTCCGTTTCTACTCCTCTTCACTTGTTCCAAGGTATCTTCTTCTTTGTAAATCCATTCTCTTCTCTTCCCTGTTTTCTCAAACTCTTTGCTGCCCTTCTCTCCTTGGGTTTTCTCCGCTCTTATCTATGTTTCTCATTGCACTGTTCTCACGTCTCTGTTATCTAACAGACTCAAATGACGTTCTCCAAATACACAAGCTAATAGACACCACCTTCTTTCTCCTACCAAAGCATCGTTCTCTTTGGCACGAGTCATTACAGCTATATGTGGAGGGTCGCCATCACCGTTCTTTGCTGCTATTACTTCCTCAACTGGAACACATGTTGCGCAGAGCGTTCGTCGTGACAAACGGCTGTGCGGAACGAATGTTGACCGCTGAGACCGAAGTGCTTTACACAACTTTGGATCTTATTCTCTCCCCAACGTTGGAGCCGGAGGGGAGAGGAGACGGTAAAAGTCTTTTATTTGAGGAGCTTGGAAATTCCATGGCCAATCTTTTGTTGGACATTTTTATCTGGAATGGTTTGTGCTCTCTCTTTGTTCTTTGTTCTTTGCTCTCTGCTCTCTGCTCTCTGCTCTCCCTCATTTTCTTGGTTGTTTATTTCCGTATCTCTGAGTAATGGTGGTTTGGTTTTCTGTTACATTATTGACGAAAGCGATTTTTTAAGAATCCCACCGGATAAGGGACCAACTGGCGCATGGTGTTGCTATTCTCGATTCCATTCCACTGGCTTTTTGTGAAGTAGTGATGGCTGCCAGTATGGCGCTATGCTTGCAATATGATCCCGACTTTCGTTCTGATGGTAACCTTTCTTCCTCCTTTTTTTCTTTCGCTTCCTGCTTCATTCTTTTTTCTCATCCTTAACTTTAGATTACATAAACACTCGATGTGCGACGTTGCAAAAAAGTTGGAAACTGGTGCAAGACTATAGACCATGCTTCCATCCGAAAGCCTTTCTTTACTCCTCCATCTCATCAAGTTTCGGCAAGTGGACTCGTCTTCGAAGAAAGGTTCAACAGCTGCAACAATATGCATTCGTCGAAGAAAGCACAGCTTTGAGAGAGCACACGTTTGCTCCGTTGTTGGATGTCTTGCAAGAGCTTTGCTGCAAGTTGCAAAACAAATTGTGCGAACGTTTCGGCGATGTTGCTTCGTTTCCTCACTCTTCCGTGGATGCTATACTTGCAGCAGCAACAACTGAGCCGAAGAAAAAAGAAGCAGAAATGGAAGATGACGAAAAGAGGGAAGTAGGAGACGATGAAGGAAAGGAAGATGGTGAAGAGAATGAAAAAGACGAAGACGAAAAGGTGGTAGAAGAAAAAAAAGCAAATGACGACAAGAAGGCAAAAGTTGAACAATACAAGAAAGAAGAAGCAGAAGCAGAAGAAAAGGAAACGACGGCTGATATTCAACATCGCGCTCACTTCATATCGGTGTATTGTCCCGCAAAAGAGTTTGCAAAGATCGAAGTGCTGAGAGGGCTCACCGACAATACTTCTTCCTTTGTTGCTGAAGTACGTTGACATTTCTCTGTCTTAAAGTTGAAAAGACACAAACTCATCTCTTCTTTTATCTTTAAACAGTTGTTGGATAGTTATGAAAAGTTGGAGGCAATGGTTAAAGCAAGAACGGTTTGTTTTTTTTCCTTTCCTGCTTGTCTTCTCTCTCTCTCTCTCTCTCTCTCTCTCTCTCTCCCCCTCACTCTTTTGCTAATCCTGAACACGTGCAGGCTTGGAAAAGACATCGAAAACTTTTTGCCTTCCTTCAAGCTGCATTACCTCATTTCGTTTTGGCCTCTTATCTCTTCTTCTTGTTGATAGATGGCGGCCTGCAAACGCCACAACTGGGAACGGATGCTCTCGTCCTGTTCTTTAACTGTTGTGGCGCGTTGGCTGCCGCCACCAAGAAAAACCAGTTTCGAAGAACTGTATGCTTCTTTCTTTCTCTTCTTTTTTGTTATCTTATTCTCATGTATATTATTATTTAACAACAAAAAAAAGGTGGACGTTTTAACAGCTTTTGTTGGAGTGCAGTTGCCACAGTTGGGAAGCACTCTCTCCACCAAGGAAAAGGCAAAGCTCTTCTTCGACCTCCCCTCTCACATCGAAAACCTCTGAACCCTTTTCTCGCGCCCAGCTCTCTTCGTTTAATTATTTTCGTCTCTCATTCTCCTGTGTGCGACTTGATGAGGCAACAAACAATGTCCAAAGCTCTCTGCTGACTCAGAGGAGCTCTTCGTTGTCGACAGTAATTCTCCCTATCGCGACAAACATATTAAAATTCACCACATGAATAAATAACGAGGAAAATTCGTCCATTTAAACGCAACAAAAAAAAAATTGTAATATTTTTTTTGTATTTTCATTTTTTAACATCATACATAATAAAGCACAAAAACAACAAAAGATGGAGGAGAAGAACAACAACGAGGGATACTTTACTTTCTCCATCGACAGGGGAGGCACCTTTACTGATATTTATGCTGAGGTATGTGATGTACCCTGTTCTTGTTTTTTTTTTTTTTAAAAAAAATAATCTGCTCATCGAACCACTTGTGATTTGTTTCTTCGATAGATCCCAAAAGAACCTGGCTTTCGCGTGTACAAGTTGTTGTCGGTGGACCCAGCCAACTACGATGACGCTCCCAGAGAAGGCATTCGTCGAATCTTGCAAGAGGTTTTTTTTTGGCTCACTCTTTTTTTCATTTCATCACATCAAATCCCTAAAAAATTGATATTTATTTTTTTCTTTATTTTTCTTTAACCAAACAAAAAAAAAACACAAAAGGTGACTGGCAAGAAGATCCCAAAGGACAACGTGGACACGTCGCAGATCAAATGGATTCGCATGGGAACGACGGTGGCCACCAACGCCCTGCTGGAGAGGAACGGCGTGAGGACGGCTTTGTTGGTCACCCGAGGCTTTAAAGACGTTCTGCAAATAGGTTTGGTTTTTTTTTCCTCTTTTTTGCCTTTTCTTTTATTTTTTGTATTTTCTTTATTTTTTTTATTTTTTGTTATATTTTTTGTGTTTATTTTTTTTGTGTTTATTTTTTTTGTGTTTATTTTTTTGTGTTATTTTAGGTTTTTTTTTGTTATTTTTCTCTTTTTGTTATTTTTGCGTTTGTTATTTTGTTTTGTTGTTTTTCTTTCTCGCTTTCGTTTATTTTTTGTGTTTGTGTTCGTCAACCAAAAAACGTTTTGTGTTTCTTTTTTTTTTCTTGTTTTGTTGTTGTTGTTGTGTGTCTATTTAAACAAAATATATGTTTGTTTGTATTACTTCTGGTTAACTATGTTCGTTCATGCTTGCGCTTGGTCGTTCGTTCGGGTAGGCAACCAGTCACGACCCAAGATCTTTGACCTGACGATGAAGAAACCGGAAATGCTTTATGAGGTCGTTGTGGAGGTGGACGAGAGAGTGCGCATCTTGCCAGCCGAACCCGCAACCAAAGGTATGCTTGTTTGTGTTTGTGTTCGTGTTCGCATTCGTGTTCTTATTGCGCTTGTGCTTCATCTTGTTCTTCTTCTCCTTCTGCTGCTTCTTCTTTTGATCTGGTTTTTATCTCTGTGGTTCTCTTTTATGAAGGTGACAACCACGTTTTGGGATCAACGCAGGAATGGATCGAGATCCTGCAAGAACCTAACATGGAGCAGCTTCGCGTAGACCTTCAGGTTTCTCTTTCCTTCCATTCGTGTCGTCCTTCCAATATTCGCTTAGTACTTCCTCCAATCGTTTTCTTACTTCGTCTGCTTTAACAAAATAGGCGGTCTATGATAAGGGCATTCGCAGTTTGGCTGTCGCTCTTATGCACTCCTACACGTTCCAACGCCACGAACAGGAAGTGGGTGCACTGGCCAAAGACATCGGCTTCACGCAAGTGAGCCTCTCCTCCGAGGTTATGGCTATGTTTCGTATCGTACCTCGTGGGCTGACGGCCTGCGTGGATGCCTATCTCACTCCTCTTATCAAGGACTATGTGGAGCACTTCTCCAAAGGCTTTGATGAAAACCTGAGAGAGAAGGTCTCCATCTCGTTCATGAAGAGCGATGGAGGATTGTGTCCGGTGGAGCACTTCAGTGGAGCCACGTCGATCTTGTCCGGTCCTGCGGGAGGTGTTGTGGGATATGCTATGACAACCTATGATGATGCTTCCGGTCCTGTTATTGGCTTTGATATGGTTAGTTTCTGCCTCTCTCTCTCTCTCTTTCTCTCTCTCTCTCACTATTAGCATCATATTTACAACAAATATGACAGGGAGGCACTTCTACCGATGTCTCTCGTTTCGCAGGTACCTACGAGCAAGTCTACGAGACCACCACAGCTGGCGTCACCATTCAAGCTCCACAACTCGACATCAACACGGTGGCCGCTGGAGGTGGCTCTCGCCTCTTCTTCCGCTCCGGCCTCTTTGTGGTCGGACCAGAGTCAGCTGGAGCTCATCCTGGCCCAGTCTGCTATAGGAAAGGAGGTTACCTGACCATCACAGATGCCAACTTGCTGCTTGGTAGGATCCTGCCAGAGTACTTCCCAAAGATCTTTGGCCCCAACGAGAACGAGCCTCTGGATAAAGAGGGAACGGAACGTGCTTTTGAAGAGCTTACAGGGGAGATCAACGAGTATTTGAGGAACAAAGGAGAATCGAAACAGATGACGAAAGAGGAGGTGGCTTTTGGATTTTTGATGGTGGCGAATGAGACTATGTGTCGTCCCATTCGTGCCCTTACCGAAGCTCGTGGTTATGATCCGGTTTGTTCATTTGTTTGCCTTTCTTTATGTCATTTTAATTTGGTTTTCTCCATTTTTCTTTTTTCTCTTTCTGCTCTGTTGATTCATTTTGTTTATTTCTTTTTAACCTTTTTCCATCTGAAGTCAAAACATGTACTGGCTTGCTTTGGTGGTGCAGGAGGGCAACATGCCTGTGCCATTGCTCGTATGTTGGGCATGCATACCGTCTTTATCCACCGCTTTGCTGGTATTCTTAGTGCCTATGGCTTAGGCCTTGCTGATATAGTGGAGGAATCTCAGGTTCTCTCGCTCTATTTCTCTCTGCTTCTCGTGTACGTTACTCAAACGAACTTTCTTTTATAACAATAGGAAGCATGTGCGATGGAGTACAATGCTGAGAACGTGCCATACCTTGAGAAGCGATTGGCCGCTTTGGCAGAAAAGAGCTCTGCAGCATTGCAGGAACAAGGCTTCACGGAACCAAATATTGTCATCGAGGTTTCCTTTCTCTCTCCTCTCCCTCTCCCCTATCATTCTGTTCTCAACAGCAACAACAAACACAAAAAAAGCCTTACATGGATCTGCGTTACGAAGGAACAGATACTATCATTCGCACTAAACAACCCCCGAACGAAGCACCCTATAATGGTCTCTTTCATTTCCCATTGTTTAAATTGAACGGTTATTAACCATTTTGTTTGTTCTCTCTCTCTCTCTCTCTCTCTCTCTCTCTCTCTCTTCCTTGCAGGAGATTATACGATCAAGTTTAGAGAAGAGTATAGGAGAGAATACGGCTTCATCATTGAAGATCGCGGTATTCTCGTCGACAATCTTCGAGTGAGGGCCATAGGTAAAGGAAAAGGCATTCAGCGCATTCCGATCGCCAAAGCTACCGAAGTGCATCCTAAACCGTTGAAGGAGGTTCCTGTCTTTTTCGAGAATCGCATCATGGACACTCCTCTCTTTGACTTGAAGAATTTGGGTTAGTTGTTTTGAACTCTATCTTACTTGTTCTTCTTGTTCTTCTTCTTCTTCTTCTTCTTCTTCTTCTTTGTTCTTCTTGTTCTTCTTCTTCTTCTTCTTTTCTTCTTGTTCTTTTCTTCTCTCTCTCTCTCTCTCTCTCTCTCTCTCTCTCTCCTTGTTCTACTATTTTTAAATCTGTATTCAATCGTTTAAATATATTTATCTTAAAAAATAAATAGGAGCTGACGCGGAAGTAGCTGGACCTGCCATTATAGTGGACGCCACCAGCACTATTGTGGTAGCTCCTGAATGCATCGCTCACATCACTGACTATGGTGATGTTAAGATTGATGTCGGTCAAGCCAAGAAAAAGCGTGTTGGGTACATTTTTCTTATCTCTACTCTTCTCTTCTATTGTCGTATTGATTTTTTTTTTTGTTTTTTTGGTAGCACTGAATTGGACTCCATTCAACTGTCTCTCTTCTCCAACCGTTTCATGAGCATTGCTGAACAAATGGGAAAGACGTTGCAACGTACCAGTATTTCCACCAACATCAAAGAACGCCTTGACTTTTCTTGTGCGCTCTTTGGCGTACGTCCACCTCCCCCTTCCTCTCTCTCTCTCTCTCTCTCTCTCTCTCTCACTCTGCCCTCATATTTTTGTTGTTTGTAAAAAAATAGCCATCAGGAGGGCTTGTGGCAAATGCTCCTCATCTTCCAGTCCATCTGGGAGCCATGCAAGACACCGTTCGTTGGCAAGTGGAAAACCTGAAGGACGATTGGCACGAGGGAGAGGTCATTGTGACGAACCACCCTGCCTGCGGTGGTTCTCATCTCCCTGACATCACAGTCATCACCCCTGTTTATAGCCAAGGCAAGCCTGTATTCTATGTCGCTTCACGAGGACACCACGCTGATATTGGAGGCATCTCACCAGGTTCCTTACTTTTCTGTTTCTATTGCTGCTCTATTTGCTCTCTCCATTTCGTCTTTATACTTACCATCGAATACAAATAAACAGGATCAATGCCTCCATTCTCGCATACGTTGGATGAAGAAGGAGCATGCATTAAGTCCTTCAAACTCGTCAAGGACGGCGTGTTCCAGGAAGAAGGTATCACGGAGCTGTTGATGGCACCTGCCAAAGTCAAACGCTCCGAAAACGAGGCCCCCTGCAGCGGAACGCGCAACCTTAGGGACAACCTTTCAGACTTGCGAGCCCAAATTGCTGCAAACCAGAAGGGCATCAACCTCGTGGGTGAGCTAATTCAGGAATACAGCTTGGAAGTCGTGCAAGCATACATGGATCATGGTTTGTCATTTTTCTCTCTCTCTCTCTCTCTCTCTCTCTCTCTCGCTCTCTCCATTTCCTTTGTTGAATACCATTATCTTTCTAAAACTCTACTACCAATCAAGTCCAAAGAAATGCTGAAGAAGCAGTGCGTGAGATGCTTCGTTCGCTCTCATTGGCTCGCGGCCTCCCACCCGTTGGCACAGTCACTGCAGAGGACTGCATGGACGACGGAACGCCCATCAAGTTGTCCATTACCATCGATCGTAACGAAGGCTCAGCTTGCTTCGACTTCACCGGCACTGGCCCTGAGCTCTACGGTTGGTTTTTCATTATTCTGTTTGTTCCTTATACCACCTTCTCATTTGTAAAACACCAACAATAACAAAGGCAATTTGAACGCGCCAAGAGCAGTTACAACGAGTGCTGTAATCTACTGCCTTCGTTGCTTGGTCTCTCGCGAGATTCCTCTCAACCAAGGCTGCTTGGCTCCCGTTCGCATCCTCCTCCCCGACGACACCATTCTCTCCCCCTGCGAGGAGGCTGCTGTGGTCGGCGGCAACGTTCTGACCAGCCAGCGCGTGACCGATGTAATCCTGACGGCCTTTGGAGCTTGCGCCTGTTCGCAGGGTTGCATGAACAATCTGACGTTTGGTGACGAGACGATGGGATATTATGAGACCATTGCTGGCGGAGGTGGAGCTGGACCTGAATGGCATGGAGAAAGCGGAGTGCATTCCCATATGACTAATACTCGCATTACTGGTAAGTATTTTGTTTTTGGTTTTACTGGTGTAGCTTATGTATCTTTTGTTTTGTAATGAACTAACCTGAAAGAGTGATTTTCGAAAACAGACGCTGAAATCTTGGAGAGGAAGTACCCTGTTATTCTCAGAGAGTTCTCCCTGAGGAAAGGCAGCGGTGGCGCCGGACAATTTAGAGGTGGTGATGGTGTTATCCGCGAACTTGAATTCCTGAGGGTATGTTCTCTTCTCTCTCTCTCTCTCTCACTCTCACTCTCACTCTCTCTCTCTCTCTCTCTCTCTCTTTCACACTCTTCCCTTCTCTTTATGATAAACGTGATTAAAACTGTTTGCCTCGTTGTAGCCGCTGAGCATTGGCATTCTTTCTGAACGACGGGCTCATGGTAAGTAACATTCCTCCTGTTCATCATCATCTTCCTGTCGCCTTTTTTGTTTTTAACCGTAATACGAAACAGCACCACGAGGATTGAATGGTGGAGAAGATGGGCAGAAGGGAGCAAACTACTACCTCCAGAAGAAGGCGGATGGCAGCTACCATCGCATCAACCTCAGCGGGAAGAACGTCGTTCGCGTCAGGCCTGGCGATAGAATCAGGATTGAAACGCCTGGCGCGGGTGGTTATGGCCCTTCCAACTAAAACCGCAAACCACCGCTCCGCTCTTTCGAAAAATTTTTTTGCTATAGTATTTGAGAATGCTAATAATTTAAAAGATGTTTGGTATTTAAAATATCTAAGGAATGTGTAATTAATCTGTAATGCCCTAAAAAGGAGGTTACAGATCAAATTTTTTTATTGGCAATCGTGTAATTGGTTTTCTTTCTGTTCGAGGAAGGAACAGAGAGGAGCCAGAGAAATAGAACGTTTGTTGATCTTCGTCACCCCACTTGAGACCGGACCAGATAATTCTCTGGTTCCTCCCATTAAAGGCGAACAGAGATATTTATTAGCACGAAACATCAAAGTTGTCTCTCCACTTTTGGGGTGTAACCCTCCGTTTCCATTGCTAAGGGGCACCCGATGAAGGTTCCATCTGTGTACGTGTTTGTAACCCGTGAAATTGTTATAACAGCAATGGTGAACAGAGGAAACAGAAAGATGTTGCAGAGATAAAGCTATAAAAGGCTGTTCCATCCCATTTTGTCTTCGCTCTCCACCCAACACAACTCCAACAAACCAAACTAAACTGAACAGAACAAACCACACAAAAACTTACAAGGGAATGACTCTTCTCTGCACTCGAAACTTTGTTATAGCGGCAGTGTTGCTCCTTGCGGTTTGCTCCGCTGCAGCCATCGATGCTTACGACTTTGCAGACATCTATGGTTCGTTTTCTGTTCGAGCTTTTCTTCTGCTCTTTCACCAAAACTCACATCTCTTTTCTGTTTGTCTTACAGTTCGCTCTCGGGAGCTTCCCTCTGAACGGGAGTTTTTGTCCGGCATTTCTTTCCAACTTCATCGCAACAACAACCGCCGCCGAACGGTCACCACCACAAACTCCACTTTCGAGAGTCATCACTCTCTCACGCTCTCCTTTCGCGCTTTGGAGCATGACTTTGAGGCCACCCTCCACCACAACGCTGAGCTTTGGCATCCCAACGCTGTAGTCACAGTTTTGGACGATGGTGACCTCATCGATACCTTCTCTCCTTCCAGCAATGCATACTTGGGAGAAGCCACCATTGTTCCGGCTTCTTCCGCACAGAAAAGAGAAATAAGGGCGGCTTCGGTGTCGGCTGTAGTGGTGGACTACGAGAAGGGCATCTTTCACATGAGCATCACTGACGAGGCCAACGGAGAGAGCTTCCTAGTGGAGCCCACTTACTTGCATCCAACCCTTTCCAAGAGGGGCGATGAGGAGTCTGCGGTGGACTTTCTTGGAAACAACATGGTCGTCTTTAAGGAGAACATGAATGAACTTGGTGTCTTCAATCCGCAACAAACTCAAGAACGTGAAGCGGACGAAGAAGAGGAAGGTCACTGTGGAAACGACGACGCTGAAGAACAGGACCAGGACGAGGACCAAGATGAAGAGGAAGATTCTTTTGGAGATGTATCACCAACTTCAAGATGTCCGCCTTCCAGTTCGAGTTACTTGTTGATGGGAGTGGCTACTGACAACCAGTATGTCCGCAAAGCAGGAGGCGTCACCGCGACTCGCCACTTGGTTTCCTGGATCTTCAACAACATGCAACGCCACTACTACCGCGCCGTCCGCAATAAGCCCGTTCTCAAGAGCTTGGTCATCCATTCCTCTCCTTCTTCTTCCTCCTCCTCCGCCTACCGCTTCAACACCGCCCGCTGCCCATCCAACGTGCAGAGCCGCTTGTCCCCTTTCTGCAGCTGGAGGGCTCGTCAGTCGGACCGCTCCATCGGGCTGTGGCATTTGCTCTCCGGTTGTCTGCCGGACAGAAGTGGCGTGGCTGGTAGGGCCTATTACAGCGCGCTCTGCAGACACACAACCAGAGGCTGCGGCATCACCGGCTACCTGGGAGGCAACGCTCGTTGGGTCATTCCCGCCCACGAGATCGGACATAACTTTGGGGCCAGGCATTCCAGCAACATCATGGCTGTACGTTTTTTCTGCGATGCCTCGCGCCTCTGCCTTTCTTTTTGGTTGACTCTTTCTCTCTCCTTCAAATCAACAAAAGCCATCGGTAAACAGCAGAGCAACAGGGTTCTCAGGCACATCCGTGAGGCAGATGTGCTACTACACCTTCCGCAACCGCTACCGCACTCAGTGCTTGCTTAGCAGTCTGCCCAGCGGGGGCTTCCCGGATTACCATGACGATGACGACGATGACAACGGAGGTCACTGTGAATGCAGAACCGAGATGACCAACTACAAGCAGGAGGAATCTGCTGCAGCTTCCTTGACGGCTTTTTCTTTTTAACTTTCACTCTTTGGTTTTTGTTTTGCTGTTGTATACATGTTTTGCTTTGTTTTTTCGTTTCTGCATTTGTTTGAAGAGGATGCACATGCATTGGCTAAAGTTTTTTTGCTTCAATAACAAACATTTTCAATTATCTTTTTTTCGTTTAACTCAACAACAATGGAGGAGAACACTCATAGATTCGCTTTGAAGGTTTCTTCTTCTCTCTGCTTCTTTTGCCATTGAATGATAGCTTTTCCTTCTCTCTCTTTAATGAGCCATCCAAACGAACCTTTGGAAAGGTTTGGCAATGATCTTTCTTCTCCATTCTTTCGTGCTGCCTCTTTCACTTCCACTCGAAGGTACTTCCATTCCACAAAATAACTGTCCTCTTCCTCTGCTTCTTTTACACTCTTCAATACGAACAAATAGTCCGCTTCATGGTCATTCTCCTTCTTCTCCTCTATTCTCAAGAACTCTTTCATCACGTCTTTTCTTGCTTCACCTCTTTTTCTTCTTCCACTTTCTATCAAATCCAACACTTGTTGCTGGCAACGATTTGGCAACACGCTCAACATTCTCTCATCTACTCCCAATAAAGAAGCGGGCTGCGAAGATCCGTTTTGTTGCAGCAGCGCTTCCAATGCGTGAATAGCTCTCAACGGATCCTCTCTGTCCACTTTGATGGTGGCCATTCCCATCGCTTTTGCAGTTTTGAGATTTCTGCCAATGTCGTCTAAGAAGATGCACGCTTGAGGAGAGAGCTTTGAAGAGGAAGCGAAAAAAGACAACATTTGAAGGGCAATCTCAAAGATATGTCGATCAGGTTTGCTTACTCCAAATAGATAAGACTCTGTTTAACGATGAGTTAACAAAATAAATGTGTGTGTGTGTGTGTGTGAGAGAGAGAGAGAGAGAGAGAGAGAGAGAGAAGAGAGAGAGAAAGAGAGAAAGTAGAGAATAAAAGAAAGTATTAAATAAAAACGAAAAGTAAGAAAGAAAGAAGAAATAACCTATGATAACGTGAAAGAGCGGTTGAAGGAAGGCAGTGACGGAGCGACCGAGCTCATCCGCCCAGTTATTCGTCACCGCCGCCACTTTCAAGTGGGTGTGGTGCGTGCGCAGCTGGAGGATTACCTCCAGCATGTCCAAGTTGGGGGTCAACGCTCGGTGCATTCTCTGCAGGAGCTCCTTGGCAGAAAAACAGAGTCTCAACACCGTTTCTTGCTCGCTCTTCCCCTCCCCCTTGTACTCTGCAGAAAACAAGAAAAAGTTTTTTTTGTTAAAAAAAAAGAATGAAAGGAGGAAGAAAGAATGAACCTCTATCAAAGTCCTGGTAGAACGTGGAGAGGGAGATCTCTCCTCTCTCCAGCCGGGCGAACGCGCCCTGGTGGCCGCGTTTGGCGATGCAGCGGTTGATGGAGAGAGGCGGCAAGCCCAGCTCTCGTTCATAGCTCTCTATGGCATCGAACGGCGAGCCCAGCACTACTCCGCCCAGGTCAAAGAGCACGGCGGCGAACCTTGGGGTGGTGGTGCTGCTCGCCGCCGCCTCTTTCTCTCTTTTCATTCTAATTTTTGTTCTTTTTTTTTTTGCGAACAGGCATGTCTACAAAAATGTTGCTCTGTATCCATCTCGTGTCGTCCTTGTTATCAGAGATGTCGACCAAAAAACATGGAAAATACCATGACGACATGAAAACATCAGGACGACATGAAAACATCAGGACGACATGAGGACAGAGAAAAGAAATAGAATGACTGCAGCATCTGCTTGCTTTTGTTGTTGTTGCATGCTGAATGATGACTGCTCTAGATATGTCTGGTGAAACCAACAAGCAGAGGAGCAAAAAAAAAAAACCATTGAATTGCCCTTTACCCAACGGGCAAAAGGAGAAAGTTGAGGCAAGTCTTCTTGATTTCCAGTTGCAGAAATGCCCCTTGCTTCGCTGTCTGTGTATTTGGCGTTACATTGGTCCTCCTCCTTTTTGAAACAAAGAGCTTTCTTCCTGTAGGGCCAAGCTGGTGATGATGAACGTGGCTTAATAAAAGAAGGAGAGAGAGGGAGAGAGAGAAAGAGAAGCAGAGTGGCAGCGAAGCTGCGTTGCAAAGTCGAGAGAAGAGCGTAGCACAACAAAGAAAGAGAACAGAATGGAAAGAGAGAGAAGAGAGTTCAGGGTAAGAATGATAACCAACCTTCACTCCAAAATCTTCAAGAAGGAGCAAAAGGCGCAACCAGCCACGGAATACGCCGCACGCACAAGGTCTCTTGGAGCGGTAAAAAAACCAAGTTCAAGCCTGAGCGGGCAGACGCAGTGATAAAAGGAAAAACTCCTTCCTTGATGGCGCTACCAAGCCGAATGCGGTGCATGCCCTGTCGTCATTCCTCCCCGCTCTTGTGTTTGTGCTATCTTTTCAAGCAATTACGATTGCTTGGTTTTCCGCTCCACCATGCCGAGGGGGTTCCGTTCCCCAACGAGTGCTAACAACAGCCTCACATGAGCAGGCACTTCTTGTCCTCGCCTTCCAAACGGCCGATCAGGTACTTGTCCCAGAGGCGCTGAGCGCTCTTGGAGTGGAAGTTAAAGTCCTCGGTGGCGTCGGTGCCGGCATGCCGCAGGATGGAGTTGGCCCCAGCGGGGTGCTTGTGCAGGAAGGGCGTCACGTCGTAGACCTTACGGCCCACGATTAACCAACAGCTCTTCTCCGTGTTGTGCGTTGCCACCTCTTCTCTTGTGAACAATGCTGATTCAGCTTTTGTGTGATGATGCGATGCAGAAGAAGAGGATGTTGGGTTTTGCTGCTTATGTTGTTGTTCTTGTTTGGCTGACATAAACTTTGTTCCACTGCTCGCAACCGCAACAGCTTGTGACGCCTTTTGTTGTTGTTGTTCCTCTTTTGTCGCCGTCGCTACCACTACAGCACAGCTCTTCAGCATCAGAGCGATTTGGTTGGGGGGAGGGAGAGGGAAGGAGGAAGAAAAAAAACTTGCCGAAAAAGAAAAGAAGCAGCAAGAGGGAGAGGGGACCCCCAAAAAAATAAAATCAAATCAAACCTTTAAAAAAATCAAAGAAAATTTTTTT
Organism: Balamuthia mandrillaris; assembly: GCA_031835245.1. NCBI lineage: Eukaryota > Discosea > Longamoebia > Balamuthiidae > Balamuthia > Balamuthia mandrillaris. The sequence goes on along the minus strand of JAVKOQ010000176.1, from coordinate 18,618 downwards.
TAAAAAAAGATCTTCAGGAGAGAGAGAGAAAGAAGAAGGAAGAGGAGGATCAGAAGAAGATGAGGGAAAGAAAAAATAAAAAAAAAAAGTGTAGCGGTGGCAGAGGAGAGATATTCACGCCCTTCCCCCCGCTACGTCGGTTCCTTTCCTTCCTCCTCTTTCTCGCGTCAAGCTTGTTCCCCTTCCGCTGCTACGCTTTTTTTTCTCTATTTCTTTCTTTCTCCCAAATTTTTTCCTTTTGTTGGCATTTTTGTCAACTCCTTCATTTCACGTCGACATACACGCGAAATTTCCGTTTGTCGAAGGAGAAGAGACATGTCGACAAAAATGGGTAGCTAGGGAGAAAAGACAGGAGATAGGTTATTATAGGCGCGAAATTGGTGGTGAGTGGTAATGCGTCAACACAGCGTGCATCGGTCCGCTGTTTTCTTTCCTCTCCTCTTGCCTGCACCGCTGTTGGCGATCGTTGTTGGTGTATCAACATCGCCGCTGTTTAGGCTTGCTGGTGACGTTGCGATGACGGTTGAGGATGACGAAGAAGAGTTGGCGGGAATGATGACAGAAGGGGAGGCAGAGGGCGAAGGGGATGGGGCAGAGGGGTGGCTTGCTTGGGATGTTGTATGTGCAGAAGCGGTCTTTTGTTTCTTCTGCTTTTGAGCTGCTGGCTTCTTTTGGCTTTGGGATGTTGAAGAGGAAGCAGAAGAAGAAACAGCAGCCGGAGCTTTGGGCGCTTGTTGCCCTGCTGCCTTGAGTTCTCTTTGTAACGCAGCTGGCAAAGATGCATAGGTCTCCGTTTGAGAGACTTCAGCGAACCTTTGGTTCGAATGTCTTTGAAGTAAGCTAACACGATAAAGCAGAACCGAAGTAGAAGAAAGAATCTACAACGACCACGCACCTAGTGCTTGCAAAGGCACGACAGTAGTGTTTGAGGCGAGGAGCGTTGTAGAGGTCTGCGGCCTGAAAGACGTAACATACATTCTCAACGTCGACATCTCGTTGAATGCTGTAGTTTGATACAAAAGAAATGAAGAAGTAAGAACCAGAAAGGCAACAATAGGGACAAAAAAACAAAGTGATAAGGACCATATTTCACAGAGACGTTTCATTCGAGGCAGCATGAACTGAGTTTTCAAAAGAGAGTATACATTGTAAAGCAGCAGAACAAGAAGAAAACTGACAGGGATAAGAACAAGCAGAAGAAAGGCTTACCTCGTCCGCAATGCCGATGAGATCTATGGCCGTGTTGGCGTCCACGTTGTCTAGGGAGTCTGTATATAGGAAGCCCAACAGAGCTCGCAATGCATTGGGCTCAACGTTCGGCATAGTTATCTCTCCTTTATCACTCTCGATCATTCCTTTGGTAGCATTTTGGTTAGTATTATCAAGCCATCAACGCGCAAGGAAGAAAGAAAGAACGTTCACCACTCATAAACATAGTCCGGAAGTATTCGCAGGTGGAACTCAGAATGATTTTATGCGCGGTGATCCTCTCTCCGTCACAAATGAATGTCACATCTCCAAGCGCTTCTTCCGCTTCTTCATGTTCTTCTTGTTCTTCTTCTTCTTTTTCTTCCTCTTCTTCCTCTTCTTCTCCCTGCTTTTTCTTCTCTGCTTCTTGTTCGTCGTTGCGTTGATGAACAGAAGAAGTAGCAGAAGGGCAAGGGAGAAGAGAAGCAAGGTCAGCAGCCAGAGTGGAAGCAGGAATGGTTATATGTTGTCCTTTGGTGATAGTTCTGCTGCAGAGAGCCTCCAATCGAGATAGCTCCAACTGCTGAGCCAGCTCACGCAGCTCTTTGATCCAAGCTTCTCTCGAACGGAAGTTACCTTGCTCCACGTTATCCAGTCTTGAAAGCGAGCTCGGAATGCGATCGCAATAGAGGTAATATAGCAACGCCAATATAGCCTCGTAGCTATTTTGCTCCAACTTCCAAATTTTCTTCTCTTCCTCTCCTTTGAATAAAGGACGAACGGAAGGACATCGAGCGACGACCAAACGTTTGTGAGCGTGTAGAAGCTTCTTCCCATCGTCGTCGCATTGAATGGTGATGTCGCTGAGCCAAGAGTTGTTTACGAGGGTGCGAAAGGCGTTGGCCAGGGTGATACTTCCGTCCACGAGCAAAGCGGTTTGTTCTCCTCCACACGCAATACCGCTCACCACTAGCTCTTGTTCCTGAAGAACGGAGAGAACGGAAGGCGGGCTGTAGTTCTCAAATTTGTGCCATGGGTCTCCTAACGTCCAACTGAACACATCTCCACTTTCTTTCATGTGACCACAACAGCAACAGCAACAAAAAAGTGAGTGCATGTCCATTTCTTTCTGCTATCTCTTTCTCTATGTTCTTTTCTGTTGTCTGTGAGAGAACAAAAAACAAGAGAAAAGAAGAGCAAACCTGTAACAGCCATGGCGAGTTGCCTACTCACAGTAACGCTTCTTATGCGCTTGCCGAAGAGAGGACCAAAGGAATGGGTCTCGATACGATGCGGCTTATCATCTTTTGAATACTTATAGTCTGACTCGTCCGCAAAGGCATAAAACGAATAATAACCTCTTTGTCCTTGAGCTGTAGTTTGTGTTTTTCAGTTGTTAGAAAGAACGAAAGAGTTTCTTTATGTTCGTTACCTGGGGCAGCTCTTGTTGGTTTAGCAAAGAAGTCAAGGTCATAACAAGTGAATACTTCGCCTTCAGCTGTTATCCATTCCATAAAGAAGTAATATAAACATCACTTATCAGCAGAAAGAAAGAAGCAAGAAAACTTACACGAAACAGCAACGACCATGTAATCGCTACAAGCAAGTTGAGCGATGTGCAGCCCAGACAGAGATTCTATGAGCATCGGTCGATTGTGAGCGAGGTTGAAGTGAGGCGAATCCATCGGATACTTGAGCACTCCTCCACCCCATCCCCATACTTTGTCTTCATCTTTAATGAAAAACCAAATGTTAGGTAACGAGAGAGAGAGAGAGAGAGAGAGAGAGAGAGAGAGAGAGGGAGAGATATCGACATAAAGTGAAAGAAAGAGGTGAGAGAGAGAGAAAGAGAGAGAGGAAACGAGAAGAGATAAAGAGAATGAGAGGAAGATGGATACCGGTTAGAGCAAGGGTTTGATGAGGGCCACATGCTATGTGAGTAATGTGGCCAGGCACGTGATCCGAGATAAGAACAGGACGACCGTCGTTCTTCTTGTGAGCGTTGGTATGCTCAATGCTATATTCGCCCCACACATAAAGCTCGCCATTTTCTACGACAACAACACTATAGTGAGAAGAGACAAAGGAAACGTGAAGAAGAACGTGGAGAAGCAGAGAGGTGTCGAGAAGAGCGAAAGAAGAAAAACCAAAAAGAAAAGAGGAGAGGTACGCGTAAGAACAGCCGTGTGAAACGCTCCGCAAGCAACCTCTGCGATGGCAACGCCCTGCAGATCAACTTCCTCCGGGAACAACTGAGGTACCTTTGTGCCAGAACCGGTCCAGTCCACTCTGTTGCCCCTAAACATGAACTGCTATCAACAAAACAAAGAGCGAGCATCATTATAGAGGCTAGTGTAACGCACCACAGAAACAGTTTATTGTCCCTCGTCACAGCAACGGTGTGTTCTCTGTTTTTCAAAAAATAAAAAGATACTCTTAGTAGCTTGCTTTTCTCAAGCTTCTTCTTCGGGTTATAGGAGGACGAACCTGCCACAAGCAACTTTTATGACGTCGTGCTCACGCAACGCCTCCACCAAGTGAGGAAAGGCTTTGTCTTTTTTATCGCCATGCCCCAGTTGCCTGTTTGGTTTTGTTTATGAGATAGTGGATGCGTTGCCAGAGAGAGAGAGAGAGAGAGAGAGAGAGAGAGAGAGAGAGAGAGACAAACCCATAACGCCCGCTGCCATATGTATATACCGCTCCCGTTCCTTTCGGTTGATATTATTTTAGTTTCACGTTGAAGAGCAGCGAAAGAGAGGAGAGAGAGAGAGGAGAGAAGAGAAGAAAGAAGAGAGTAGCAGAAAAGCAACGAAGAGAAGCAGGGAAGAAAGGCGAGAGAACGAGAGAACGAGAGAAGAGAACAATAACGAGAGAAGAGATGAAAAAGTGAAGAGCAAAGAGCGAAGAACCAGTAGCAACAGCAGTGTGGCTAGCACCACAAGCAATCGACACCGCGCAGTGGAGGTCCTCCTCCATGCGCAGCTGCGGCTGTCTCTTTGGTCGGTGCTCCCGCACGCACGCCATGCTGCAGTACTGCCATTCGCCGTTGACGAACGGGACAAGCCCCAAAACGCTCCCACAGACCGCACAGTACGAAAGAACGGAAGAAGAAGAAGAGGAGGAGGAAGGCTGGAGACGCCTCTCCGCAACGAGGGCTCGCTTTTCCCGTTCGCTCAACCGGTCGAAGCTCTCTTGTTCTTCTTTTTGGCGTTGTTCTATGGCAGCGATTTCTGTCTCCTGAAGGAGGGCCGTCTGTTCCGACTCTGCTTTGGAGGAGGACGAGGTAGACAGCTCGGCAAAGCTTTCTAGGTCCTACATGGGTTTTGTTTTTTTTTTGTTCTTAAGAACAAGCAAGAGTTGGACGGTGAAGCTATCAATATAGATACCTCATTGGTAATGGTGTAGATCTGACCTTGTATTTCTGTAACCAACAACAACAACAACAACAACAACAACAAGGAGAACAGTTTTTAGAGACCAAAGGAAGGAACGAAGAGAGAGAAGAGCATATACAAAAAAGTGAGAGGTAAGTTTACCCATGGTCGGCCTTCTTCTTCTTTGTTTTGCTTTTTTGTTGAAGTTTTAAAGCTCTCTTTAATGAAGGGCATCATTATATCTGTCGATACCCAGAATATATTTATAAACTTGATAATTATTTTCAACCTGCTTGCCCTACTTTGGCCCCAAGAGACTCTCTTCCTTTCGTCTTCCTCTCCAGCTGCACTATGGTGGCTCTTGGCAATACCCCTCCTTAGGCAGGTAAAGAAAGATCTTGGGTTGTTGTTTGCTGCTTCAAGGAATGTAGGACACAAATGCGTTTCCTAAAAGACGTGTGCAGCAACACCGGGTAAAAGAAACGACGGAAGGGAAGTGCTACTGACACGAGGCAACAGCCTGGTTGTGCTCATTACCTGCGTCTTTTTAAACTTAACTTTTTTTTTTGCTTTCATAGTTACTGCCACACTTACCTCTCTCTTGCACAACCACCATGGCCAAAGCTCGCCTTGTCTTTGCCTCACTGCTCCTTCTCCTGGTGGTGCTCAGCGCCGGAGTTTCTGCTCACCGCGCCAAGGTGGATGACATTCTCCGCAACTACGACTTCATCGTCTTGGGCGGAGGCACCGCCGGCTGCGCCGTGGCCGCTCGCCTGGCCGAGAACCCCCACCACTCCGTTCTCTTGGTGGAGCGCGGAGAGGACCGGACCGATGACCCCACCGTGGCTGTCCCCACCATGAACAGCGTTACTGCTACCTTCCCCATCGAGACCCTCCCTGTGGAACACTTCCACACCATCGAGACCCTGCTGGCCAGGCAGCAAACCCCGACGGTGGTGCCCCGCGCTCTTGGAGGAGGTCCTGCTGTCTCTGGCTCTTTCTGGGGCAGAGGAGGTCCTCAGACCTACAACGAGTGGGCCGAGCTGGTTGGCGATGACTCTCTCCGTTACGAAGCACTGCTGCCCTTCTTCAAGAAGAGCGAGCGTGTGAAGAGCGAGGACAGCTCCTCTTCTGACCGCGGAAGGAATGGACCCATCGATGTGGTCTTCTTGGACCCCAACGACACTGCCGTCGCTCCATTCGCGGAGAAGCAAGCGGAGATCTTTGGCATTGAACAAGGGAGGGACTACTCCACCTCGGCAGGACAGGTGGGCATCTGGCCCATGCAACGCTCCTTGACCTGGGACGGTGTTTGCTCTGCAACCGGCCCTTGCCAACGTCAAACCACATACACCGAGTACATCAAAAACGGACCTTCTCGCCCCAACTTGGACGTGCTCCCCAAGGCCACCGCCCTCAACCTCATCTACGGAAGGAGCAGGCCGGGAGAGAACGCCAAGGTGATGGGCGTCCGGGTGCTGGTGGATGGGACCACCCTGTTGGAGATCAGGGCCAAGAAGGAAGTCATCGTCAGCTTGGGTCCTGTCAACTCCCCCAAGTTCTTGATGCTCTCCGGCATCGGTGATCCCTCCGACCTGACTCCTCACGGCATCGAGCCCGTGGCCTCTCTTCCTGGCGTCGGCCAGAACCTCCAGGACCATGCCGTCTTCCGCTTTGCCTTCGTGGTGCCCTCCGCCCCTTCTTTGACCCTCCCCAGCGCCGTTCGTGTGACCTTCTTGGCTTCCGGAGAACACGAGGACTTTGTTGACATCGAGCTCGCCTGGGGCCTTCTCCCTAACAACCTGCTGGTGGGTTTCGTGGTGCAAGTGCGTGGGGCACAAGTGGGAGAGATCAAGCTGCGCACCTCCGAGCCGACTGACCGCGTGGACATGAAGCTCAACTTGGATGTGGACAACCTGGATGCCATGATCTGGGCTTTCAGGAAGGTGAGAGAATGGATGGCCGAGTTCCCTGGCGCCGTGGAGGTTGTCCCTGGCACCGCTGCTCTCCCCGCGGACGTCACGGATGCTCAGTTCCGCACGTGGTTGAGCTCCAACGTGGAGGCGTGGTACCACATGGTGGGAAGCTGCAAGATGGGAGCCAGCAACGATGAGCAAGCGGTGGTGGACTCGGAGTTCCGCGTGTTTGGCGTGGACAACCTGAGGGTGGTGGATTGCTCCGTGATGCCTGTGGTGGTGCCCACCCATCCCTCCGCCTCCGCCACCATGCTTGCTGAGCGTTGCGCTGCCTTGATCAAGGAAGAATACGCTAACTGAAGAAAAAGGTAATAGTAAGAAAGAAAGAACGGAAGGAAGGAAGGAAGGAAGGAAGGAAGGAAGGAAGGAAGGAAGGAAGGAAGGAAGGAAGGAAGGAAGGAAGGAAGGAAGGAAGGAAGGAAGGAAGGAAGGAAGGAAGGAAGCAAGGAAGGAAGCAAGGAAGGAAGGAAGGAAGGAAGCAAGGAAGGAAGGAAGGAAGGAAGGAAGGAAGGAAGGAAGGAAGGAAGGAAGGAGGGAAGTAAGGAAGGAAGGAAGGAAGGAGGGAAGCAAGGAAGGAAGCAAGGAAGGAAGAAAGAAAGAAAGAAAGAAAGAAAGAAAGAAAGAAAGAAAGAAAGAAAGAAAGAAAGAAAGAAAGAAAGAAAGAAAGAAAGAAACGACAAGAAAGAAAGAAAGAAAGAAAGAAAGAAAGAAAGAAAGAAAGAAAGAAAGAAAGAAAGAAAGAAAGAAAGAAAGAAAGAAAGAAAGAAACGACAAGAAAGAAACGACAAGAAAGAAAGCAACGACAAGAAAAGAAAGAAACGAAAGAAAGAAAGAAACGACAAGAAAGAAAGAAACGACAAGAAACGACAAGAAAGAAAGAAAGAAACAACAAGAAAGAAAGAGACAAAGAAAGAAAGACAGAAAGAAAGAAAGAAAAAAAGAAAGAAACGACAAGAAGGAAAGAAAGAAAGAAACGACAAGAAAGAAAGAAAGAAAGAAAGAAAGAAAGAAAGAAAGAAAGAAAGAAACGACAAGAAAGAAAGAAAGAAAGAAAGAAAGAAAGAAAGAAAGAAAGAAAGAAAGAAAGAAAGAAAGAAAGAAAGAAAGAAAGAAAGAAAGAAAGAAAGAAAGAAAGAAAGAAAGAAAGAAAGAAAGAAAGAAAGAAAGAAAGAAACGACAAGAAAGAAAGAAAGAAAGAAAGAAAGAAAGAAAGAAAGAAACGACAAGAAAGAAAGAGCTATACCCCTTAGTTGCAAGCAATAAAACACGTTCTGCTCCAAGGTGAGCGAGAAAGGAGTTCTTGCCCTGCTTGGTCACATGATGTTTGTGGGATCGGCTTTGTAGCCTCGACCAACCGCCAATTTTTCCCTTTGCAAGGGCGATCTGATCCCTAATGACGTGGCGCTGACGTGTAAAATCGTGTCGTCCTGAAATTTGGCTCCTCTATGAAAATATAGCGTTTCAACGCTACTTTGTGCGGGTTTCCCAGCCACTGCTTGTGCTGGAGCGAAATCACTTTTCATGGCATCGATGATCTCACTATTATTTTCCAAAGTGTAAAAGAACATATTGAGCACTTTATCCTCACTTTCACCACTGTAGGACTCCATATCCATCAAGAGAGGCGTCAGTTCAGGTCTTAACACCTTGACATCCTTGGTTTTATCAGCAACATTCTTCCTGATCAACACAAGCCCTACCTTTGCACTCCAAGAGGTACTTTCCACTAGCAAGCAAATGCAATCCTGCCTTGGCTTTGCAGGCTACCTTCATGACTTCATTCCCATGTTCGCCCAACCAACGCTACTACAGAAAGAAGAAACGAGCTAAGTTGGTTGCACACCAAGCGCAAGGTAGCTCCACACTCTCCTTGTTCTCTCTTCAGTCCTTGCTTACCCATCTGCTGATCTCCTTGCTAGTCTTCTCGCCCACCTCCTCGCCGCCCTCTTTGCCGAACGTCAAACCCAATTCTACCAAACAAAGCGGTTAGCAGCGTACATCGCGGACCCATGCGGCAACGCGGCACTTTCTTACCAAAACAAACGAACCACGAAGAAGAAAAGCTCGCCAAGTAAAGAAGGCAAAGAGGGCAACTCGTGTGGCCACACCGCCTCCCTAAGGCAAGCAAAAAAGCAGAGAATGGAGAGAAAAGGAGAGAGCGAAGGATAAAAGCACTTACCTCCAAAAACAGAACCATGAGAAACTTAAGGGAGAGCATTAACAACGGAGTGCGTGTTGTTGCTGAGGACCGCTTCGGAAAGCTTTCCTAGGAGTTGGGTGCTTCTTTGGCGTCCCTTGTGGAGGGAGGCATGTAATGCAAGGTTAGACTTTCTTTCTATGGTTCTTGGTCGTGTTATCGGCGACGACGGTAAATAGCCCTACCTACCCTTCCACTTCAACTGGCCGATACCAGCACATCAAGACTTTTTTTAAAACGCAGTCATATGATGTTAACAATAATACCAGTAGTAAACCCAAAAGCAATAGCCTCACCCGAAAACAAACTCTTAGGGAGTGGTCAAATGCAATATTAAAAATGAGCACGTGATGATTAAAACCGCGAGGAAAAAGTTTGAACACGTGCTCCTCGGGTTAGTCCAATCGGTTCTTTTATCCGCTGGTGTTGAGCTACACACCCCTTTTTGGTTCCTAGGAAATATAGTAATGGGCCACAAGCACGCTATTGCCTCGTGTTCGCCAGCACTTCATAACCGAAACTTTTTTTTTCATAGTTCTTTCTTCCACCCTTACCTACCTCTCCCCTACACAACCACCATGGCCAAAGCTCGCCTTGTCTTTGCCTCACTGCTTCTTCTCGCGGTGCTCAGCGCCGGAGTTTCTGCTCACCGTGCCAAGGTGGATGACATTCTCCGCAACTACGACTTCATCGTCTTGGGCGGAGGCACCGCCGGCTGCGCCGTGGCCGCTCGCCTGGCCGAGAACCCCCACCACTCCGTTCTCTTGGTGGAGCGCGGAGAGGACCGGACCGATGACCCCACCGTGGCTGTCCCCACCATGAACAGCGTGGTTCCTTCCGTCCCTCTGGAGATCCTCCCTGTGGAACACTTTCACACCATCGAGACCCTGCTGGCCAGGCAGCAAACCCCGACGGTGGTGCCCCGCGCTCTTGGAGGAGGTCCTGCTGTCTCTGGCTCTTTCTGGGGCAGAGGAGGCCCTCAGACCTACAACGAGTGGGCCGAGCTGGTTGGCGATGACTCTCTCCGTTACGAAGCACTGCTTCCCTTCTTCAAGAAGAGCGAGCGTGTGAAGAGCGAGGACAGCTCCTCTTCTGACCGCGGAAGGGATGGACCCATCGATGTGGTCTTCTTGGACCCCAACGACACTGCCGTCGCTCCATTCGCGGAGAAGCAAGCGGAGATCTTTGGCATTGAACAAGGGAGGGACTACTCCACCTCGGCAGGACAGGTGGGCATCTGGCCCATGCAACGCTCCTTGACCTGGGACGGTGTTTGCTCTGCAACCGGCCCTTGCCAGCGTCAAACCACATACACCGAGTACATCAAAAACGGACCTTCTCGCCCCAACTTGGACGTGCTCCCCAAGGCCACCGCCCTCAACCTCATCTACGGAAGGAGCAGGCCAGGAGAGAACGCCAAGGTGGTGGGTGTTCGCGTGCTGGTGGATGGGACCACCCTGTTGGAGATCAGGGCCAAGAAGGAAGTCATCGTCAGCTTGGGTCCTGTCAACTCCCCCAAGTTCTTGATGCTCTCCGGCATCGGTGATCCCTCCGACCTGACTCCTCACGGCATCGAGCCCGTGGTCTCTCTTCCTGGTGTCGGCCAGAACCTCCAGGACCATGCCGTCTTCCGCTTTGCCTTCGTGGTGCCCTCCGCCCCTTCTTTGACCCTCCCCAGCGCCGTTCGTGTGGCCTTCTTGGCTTCCGGACATCACCAGGACTTTGTTGACATTGAGATCGCCTGGACTCTTTTCCCTAACAACCTGCTGGTGGGTTTCGTGGTGCAAGTGCGTGGGGCACAAGTGGGAGAGATCAAGCTGCGCACCTCCGAGCCGACTGACCGCGTGGACATGAAGCTCAACTTGGATGTGGACAACCTGGATGCCATGATCTGGGCTTTCAGGAAGGTGAGGGAATGGATGGCCGAGTTCCCTGGCGCCGTGGAGGTTGTCCCTGGCACCGCTGCTCTCCCCGCGGACGTCACGGATGCTCAGTTCCGCACGTGGTTGAGCTCCAACGTGGAGGCGTGGTATCACATGGTGGGAAGCTGCAAGATGGGAGCCAGCAACGATGAGCAAGCGGTGGTGGACTCGGAGTTCCGCGTGTTCGGCGTGGACAACCTGAGGGTGGTGGATTGCTCCGTGATGCCTGTGGTGGTGCCCACCCATCCCTCCGCCTCCGCCACCATGCTTGCTGAGCGATGCGCTGCCTTGATCAACGAAGAATACGCTAACTGAAGCTATAGTAAGAAAGAAAATCTGTACCCCTTAGTTGCAAGCAATAAAACACGTTCTGCTCCAAGGTGAGCGAGAAAGGACTAATTCCTATGCGTTTTCCCATGATCGGTAGAAGGTTGCGTTGTTGCTTGCGTGAATGGGTTCTCTCTACGAATGGTAAGGTCCCAAAAACTACGGTCTCTGTCGAACGAATGTGCAACGAGTGTGTTGCCCAGCGGCCTTCACTGAACTCCTCAATGATTTTGGTGCAAAGCGCTTAGGACTTGTTCCCAGTCAACCTCGTGGAGCGGCCACTTTGGGCTCCTACGTTCACAGGACAAAATGGGCTTCCCCTGTGCAGGATAGGGTACGTCTTGCTTAAAGCGATGATGAGATCGAACTGGGGCCGGTTCCACTCCTTGCACTACCTCTTCCGTGAGCGGTTGAGGTGCACATCCCCGATAGGAGGGAAAAGGCTATATTATTATTTAAAAAAAATCGTTATAATCTTCAGGTTGTTCTTCACCGGTGTGGGTTTAAAAGGGTGAATTGGAACCTTTCTTCAGCCACAACACTTTGGGTTGGCCCAAACAAGGTAAACTTCCTGGATGCCAGCAGTTGAAGATTGGCCGTGTCGGACCTTTTTTTTTTTTGCCTCGTTACCAATGGGACACCGACTCTTGTAATGCATTCTTTCATTCAGCAAAGGATCGGTTTGTTTCGCTGCCATATAAAAAGGTGTGAGCAAAGAAACGAAGGAATAACCACAAGCACCATCTCTTTGTTGTAACCTTACATCCACCGGACCACTCACTCCTTTTTTTGTTTCACTGCATTGTACAATATTTCCACAATGGCAAAAGTGCTCTTTGCCTCCCTGCTTCTTCTCCTGGCGGTGCTCGGGGCTGGCTCCGTGGCCGCCAAGCCCACGACGGGGGAAGGCGGCGTTCGTATCCGTAACAACTACGACTTTGTCGTGTTGGGCGGTGGCACCGCTGGCTCTGCCGTGGCCGCTCGCCTGGCCGAGAACCCTCGCCACACCGTCCTGCTGGTGGAGCGCGGAGAGGACCGGACCGATGACCCCACCGTGGCTGTCCCCACCATGAACAGCGTCATTCCTCCCGTCCCTCTGGAGATCCTCCCTGTGGAGCATTTTCACACCATCGAGACCCTGCTGGCCAGGCAGAGCACTCCCACGGTGGTGCCCCGCGCTCTTGGAGGAGGTCCTGCTGTCTCTGGCTCTTTCTGGGGCAGAGGAGGTCCTCAGGCCTACAACGAATGGGCCGAGCTGGTTGGCGATGACTCTCTCCGTTACGAAGCACTGCTGCCGTTCTTCAAGAAGAGCGAGCGTGTAAAGCCCGAGGACAGCTCCTCCCCTGACCGCGGAAGGGATGGACCCATTGACGTGGTCTTCTTGGACCCCAACGACACTGCCATCGCTGACCTTGCTGCCAAGCAGAGTGAGATCTTTGGCGTACCGGAACGAAACGACTACTGTACCTCCGAAGGCCAGCTGGGCATCTGGCCCATGCAGCGTTCCCTGGGCTGGGATCCCGTTTGCTCCTCCTTCTCTGGACCTTGCCAGCGTCAAAGCGCCTACTCTGAGTACATCAAAAACGGACCTTCTCGCCCCAACCTTCACGTGCTCCCCAAGGCCACCGCTCTCAACCTCATCTACGGAAGGAGCAGGCCGGGAGAGAACGCCAAGGTGGTGGGCGCTCGCGTGCTGGTGGATGGGACCACCCTGTTGGAGATCAGGGCCAAGAAGGAAGTCATCGTCAGCTTGGGTCCCGTCAACTCCCCCAAGTTCTTGATGCTCTCCGGCATCGGTGATCCCTCCGCCCTGACCCCTCACGGCATCGAGCCCGTGGCCTCTCTTCCTGGTGTTGGCCAGAACCTCCAGGACCATGCCGTCTTCAGCTTTGCCTACATCGTGCCCTCCACTCCCTCTTTGCCCGCTCCCAGCGCCGTTCGTGTGGCCTTCTTGTCCTCCGGACATCACCAGGACTTTGTTGACATCGAGGTGGCCTGGACTCTTTTCCCTGGTAACCGTCTTGTGGGCTACATCGTTCAGCTTCGTGGAGCGCAGGTGGGAGAGATCAAGCTGCGCACCTCCGAGCCGACTGACCGCGTGGACATGAAGTTGAACCTCGATGTGAACAACCTGGATCCCATGATCTGGGCCTTCAGGAAGGTGAGGGAATGGATGGCCGAGTTCCCTGGCGCCGTGGAGATCTCTGCCACCACTGCCATTCCTCAGGGAGCCACGGATGCTCAGTTCCGCACCTGGTTGAGCTCCAACGTGGGGGCCTGGTACCACATGGCCGGAAGCTGCAAGATGGGCGCCAGCAACGATGCCCAGGCAGTGGTGGACTCGGAGTTCCGCGTGTTCGGCGTGGACAACCTGAGGGTGGTGGATTGCTCCGTCATGCCCGTCGTGGTGCCCACTCATCCTTCGGCCACCTCCATGATGCTTGCTGAGCGTTGCGCTGCCTTGCTCAAGGAAGATCATCCTCGCTAAGCGAACGTGCAGGATATAAAAGGAAGATATGTACATGTTGTATGTTGCCATAGAGCTCTAAGAAATAACTTGTTACAGCCTTGTTCTTCTTTGCCTTCACTTTCTCCACCTCCTTTTTAAACAGTGTTAGTGGAAACAAGATATCTCGTTAATCGTGTAAGCGAAAATTGTCTTTACACTGCGTCACTGCCGTTGATGTTAGCAAGTTGCTTCAATACACAAGCACCAAGTTGCTATTTCCCTTACCTTTGTTTGTGTTGCAAATACTAAACAGAAAAGAAAGGGTTTTACAAGCCACGTTTCTTTATAAGCTTTTTAAGACCAGTGCATTGTTTAGTTATGTACAAGTTCAGGTACATCTGCTACCGAGCTGAGAGTGACGCCAAGGTCTGGTGGAATGAAGCGTTTGTTACGCCAGTCAAATGGTTGCCAAGTAATGGAAGAGAAAACCAAATAGAGAGGATGAAGAGAAGAAAAGACGCAGAGCGACATCCCAAGAGATGGAGAGAAAACGCGCGTTCTTACCCTTAACAAAACCGTTGTTAAGCCCATAGACCCAACCATGCACCCTTGGGAATACCGAAGCACTGCCAGCGCTGCTGCGCCGAGCCCAAGCGTTCTGTACAATGGTAGTACGGCCCACGTTATAGACTTGATTGATAACATGTAATTCCACCTATGGAGTTGTAGGTTGAAAGGATAAGGTGGTGATGCGAGCGAGAAGGAGATATAGCGAATGATTGGAGTACGTACTAGTCTGTTGGTTCGTTGCTGCATGTCGGAGATGGCCATCAGTTCTTCCTTGTGTTGATAGTGGGTGTCTTGGATGTGTCTGATCCAGTTATCTACTATTCCATGCTGCCTGAAGAGGAAGCGCACTCAGAAATAGCTTCTCATTTTCTCTCACTCTCTCTTGCGTTGCTCTGTTATCTCTCTCGCAATGTCTTCTTCTGAACGGCAGATTGACAGTAACTTACCTGCGATCCATTGATGCCAACACACCGCCACAGCCATAGTGACCGCAGACGATGATGTGCTTCACTTCCAAAACGTCAACAGCGTATTGCAACACACTGAGCAGGTTGAAGTCGGTGTGCACAACCGTATTGGCAATGTTCCTGTGTACAAAAATACGCCCAGCATCCGTTTTAGTGACGATGTTGGCTGCACAGAGGAAAAAATCGAATGGAATAATTAGATGACATACAATAAGAGAAAGAGAAAGAGAAACGACGAAAGAGAAAGAGAAAGAGAAAGAGAAAGAGAAAGAGAAAGAGAAAGAGAAAGAGAAAGAGAAACGACGAAAGAGAAATAATGAAAGAGAACGACTATGAGAAAGAAAGGAGAAGTGACGAAAAGCAAAAGGTTGGCCACCTGGCACACGGCTGTCCGAACAACCGATCCAAAGGTAGTCAGGGCGTTGGGAGCCAGCGTTGTCCTTGAAGAAATTGGGGTCCTTCTCGTTGGTCTCCTTGACCCACCTTCGGTTGCCCTCCAGCAGCTCCGCATAGCTCTTGTCCATCAGCTGGGCAAGGGTGAGCGGCGGTGCAGCAGAGGAGGAGGAGGAGGAGGAGGGTGTCTCTGGTGGTGGAGGTGGAGGTGGAGGCGCATGCAAGGAGCAGGAAGGATGAAAAGGGGAGGAGCAGAAGCAAGAGGCAGCACCACCAGCGTAGTGACGAGGATGAGACGCAGCATGGTTCTTGAGAAAGGAAGAGGAGGAGAAAGAGGAGGAGGAAGAGGAGGAGGCAGCAGAGAAGGGAGAGCACAGCCGCCTCATGGTGGAGGTTGCTGCTGCGGAGAGCGTTTTCATGTTTCGCTACTCGAAAAGTGGACAATTCTTTCTTTCTTTAAAGGATTTTTTTTAACATATTTCGCAATTTATTCAAAAATTCTTGGATCTAAAAATTAATGATGGAATCTCGAAAACTATTCCAAGAAAAAATACCTTAAATGCAGAAATTATCGTAGATGACGTCATACTTCTGACCAAGGCCACACAATAATTGTTTATTATTTGATCGCTATATAACCGCCACCACTGAGCAGAGAAGAAGCAAAGAAGCGCAACTGCGGGTGTGTGTCATCTCTCATGTGAAGAAGAAGTCACCGCCACCAACACCACAACCAGCAGCAGCATGGGCGAGGAGCGCGACCATGAGAGAAACAAAGAGCTGGAGCGGCTGGGGGAGCTGCTGCGCATCGAGGAGCCCGCGCAGCCGCCGATCGGAGCCATGACCTACGAGGAGGCCCTGCACCACCTGGTGAGGGAGCGCTTGGAGGGGAGGGCCAGGCAGCTCTACGAGCGGATCGTGGTCATGGAGAGGGCGGAGCGGGGAGGGCGCGTGACCCCAGCGGAGCTGCGGCAGTTCATGAAGGACCACGGGATCTACATGTCGGTGGAGGACTTTGCGGCCTTTCGCAAGAACTACAAGCGCTTGGGCCTCTCCGGGTGGTCCTGGAGGGAGTTCCTGGACTTTATGGTGGAGCAGGAGTATCACCTCCGTGTGGCCTTTTCCAGTGTGGACAAAGACCAAAGCGGAGAGCTGGACTTTGATGAGGTCCGTTATTCTGCTTCTACGTGGTTGCTCTCTTCATCGTTCTCCTCTTCTCTCGTTCTCTCTTCTCATGCTCTGCTTCTCTCTTCACTCGTTTGCTCTTCTCTCTTCTCTGCTTCTCGCTCCTTCACTGCTTTTCTCTGCTACTACTGGATCTCGCTCCTTCACTGCTCTTCTCTCATTCCCTTGATCTTGTCTCTTATGGCTCTCTGTTGTGTTATACATGAAGGTGAAAGCAGCGTTGCAGCAGTTGCACGTTAACCTGTCGGACTACGACATCAGACACATGATGCATCACGTGGACAAGCGCAAGGAAGGCACCATCAACTACAGCGAATGGTACGACTTCTTGGTGGAACACCAGATCGGCTCCGAAGACACCAAGATCAACATCGGTCTCCTCGTCAACGTGTGGAGACAGCATGTGGACGACATCATCTTGGACGACGGAGAGGGCATCGGCCTGCCAGACGACGACTTGGAGGTGCACCCCTCTCGAGTGCCTTCCAACGACGCCAAGGATCCCTCTGTGCCGACCTACGTGATTCACCCCAAATGGAAGTACCTGTTAAGCGCCACCATCGCAGCCTCCATCAGCCGCACGCTCACCTCTCCTTTGGACCGGATGCGGTGTTTGCTGCAGGTGGAGACCTTCCTTCAAATGAGAGGATCAGCTGGAGCTATCGCCTCGGCGGCAACAAGAAGCAGCAACGCCGCAGCAGAGGAGCTCTCCGCTCTGTTGAAGCAACCATGGTTGATCGTGAAGAGAGAAGGTTGGCGAGCGCTCTTCAGAGGGAATGCTGCTCACGTGGCCAAGATAGTTCCAGAGGTCGCCTTTCGATCCTTCTTCTACGAGCACATGAAGGCCTTCTTCACGTGGATGGACAAGAAGAGAGACACGCCGATGGAGATGGCCTGGTACCAACGCTTTCTTGCCGCCACTTTGGCAGCCGTCTCTGCACAGATCGTGGTGTATCCTCTGGAATACCTCAAGACCTCCTTGCAGGCCTCTCTCGTCTCGGAGAAGCAGCCTAACGGTGGGTTTGTGGTGCTGAAGCTGGCCATCCAAAAGAATGGCTTTTTGAGCATCTACAAAGGTCTCTGCCCCTCCCTCATCCGGGTGGCTGGCGATGTGGCCATCTACGAGACTTTTAAGAAGCTTCACTTCCAATACTACCACAACAAACTGGACCCACTTCATCGCCTGCCTTCGGTGCCAGAGCTACTCTTTATGGGAACTGCAGCTTGTACCATGGCGCAAACGGCGACCTACCCTTTCTTCCTCGTGAGAACGCAACTACAAGTGCAGAGCATGCCACAATTCGCAGGGGCTTTAAAGACCAGCCCAACTTCCACGCCGACCTATCGTGGCATGACCCATGCCTTTCTTTCTATCTACCAACGGCAAGGGCTGCGCGGATTGTACCATGGTTGGACGGTGAACCTTTTGAAGACGGTGCCCTCTGTGTCACTCACCTTTGTAAGTTACGAGTTGTTCAAACGAGAGATGGGTATTTACTTTTGAACAGCGGCCGTATCGCCCTAGCTTTGTAACAACTTTCCCCTTTCTCGCTTGCTCATCTGATAAGAGAGTAAGCTAGAGAGAGATAACGTGAACAAAACTTCTTTCAACAAAAGCTTAGCATTCACAAAAGGTGCATCAGGTTCACAAGTGAATGTTGAGGTCGTGCAATGCTTGCTGCAGGCCAGCCGCCACTTGCTCCCTCTCCTCCCTCTCCAATCCATTCAGGTACTCTCTCACCTTCCTCTCCCTCCTTCTCCTCTGCCCTTCCTCAAACTGCTCAAAACTGCCAAACACATTCCCACCGGCAAGGTTGTGCGCGCACCCCCTCACGTGGCGATGAGCATCCTTGCCGCAGTCCTGAAGGCACCAAGCACAAAAGGCAGCATTGCATCGACTGCATGTCAAGGCAAAGCATCCATCAAAGTCCACAAAGGCTTGATGACAACGAGGACATTGCAAGGTCAGGATGTCCTCCACCATGCGCCGACGATGCCTCTGGGCCGTGCTCTGCTTCTCCCACAGTTCTCGTTCCTGCGCCAAGCGTTGTTGGAAGGCTTGTTCGCTCATGAACTCTGTGGCTCTGCTTCGCACCTCCAACAAGGCCTTCCTTCCCTCATCCTCCACATGAGCCATGAGTTGTTCCATGGGAAAGGGCTGGGCCGCACAGCCACTCACCAAACATGGAAGCTCCCTCTTCATCTTGGCCAACACCGCTGCTGGCATGTCCAACAAAGACACAGCCCATCCGTTCAAACATCCTCCACACACGAAATGAGGTTCTTCGCCTTGGCCAGCTTGCAACAATGGAGAGGAAGAAGGAGGGGGAAGGCATTGGAGGCCTTCATCCAGCCATTTCTCATCCATGCACACCACGCAGGAGCGGCGATCCCTCTCCGCCACCCTGTGCTCCATCAGATGAGTCCAGAGGTAGGGGTGAGAGAGGCATTGGCTGGCCGTGGGTCTCTTCTTTGCATCCAACTGCAAGACCTGGTGCAGCAAGTCTCGAAGATGAGGGTTGGGATGGGGAGGGAGGGTGATCGCTTGGCCTTTCACCATTTCCATCAAC